>CAVNYN010262699.1:0-103703 GCA_963692815.1 Nyctanthes arbor-tristis | reverse complement strand
GCAAAAGTATTTTCCCAAATCATTGCGTGATCAGAAAGAAGCGGAATTTCTGCAGCTAAGACAGGGGAATAAGACACTAGAGGAGTATGAAGGGGAATTCGAATAGCTCTCTAGGTATGCCCCTCACCTAGTTGACACTTGAAGCTTATATGTTTTACTAAGATTTCAGACTATTCATTAATTTGACTGTTGAGACTCTACTTGTTTTCGGACAAGATTCTCTGTTATCCGTTAATAAGATTTTCCGCATTTAACTATTTTGTTATAAGTTCCGCATTTTAAGTTAATTTTAAAATATCAGTTAGCATCCCAGCTTTATTAAATTTGGGGTGTTACATGTAAAGAAAAACATTATAAGTGCTACCCGTAATACGGTATAGTCTATAGAAGTTAAAACAAAGATTATTACTTCCTCTGTCCCATTAAATTATTCCCCTCAATTTTTTTATGTAGACTAAAAAAAGTTAATTTATGTTCTTGAAAATGTACGTTTTTGTGCACATTTGATTTATGTTAAAGATTAATCCATATTTGATCAAGATTAATCCATATTTGATTTAATCTAAAGAAATAATAATAAAAATTATTGATTTAAGTTATCTATTCTTAAGTATAAGATATTAGTAATGTGAGAGGATAAATATAGAAAGCTAGAATTAAGATTTGTGAGACAATCCATATAGAAAGCAAATTTTATGAATCTGCTATATTAATTATACTTCAAAGCAAGAGAGAAATATTTCCCGATAACGTGTGGGATTTAACTTTGAAATAAATACGATAGTCAAATCATAATAAATAGATTTGTGGTAAGTTCAGCATTTACAATTTGTTAAGCATAAATCGATACAATAAAGAATGAACTGATTTAATTTACAAATCCATACAAATAAGTTTTTAAGAGGGTAACAAAGACGTAAAAAAATTTTGTACTCCAATCTGTGCACAGTAGACGATCGCGCATGGTTTGTTTAGATTGAACTACTCACAATCCATGTTGACCACGATGGCAGAAATAATACGAATCCAGCTCTACGAATGTGTTATTTGAAACAATAAAACGTGTCAAGCCCTCTATCAAGTTGATACGAATATATGTAACCAATATGCAATTACACAACCAAAGAATCAATATTAGTCTAATAACATAGTAATATTAGACCTTCGGCTCGAATTATCAACATTGAATAAATATGCCAAAACGGAACAATAGATTAGTGGTAAGAATTGTTATAAAAACATTAACGCAACCTTTAGCTACACTTCTTATGTATAAATTATGGAATAATTGACAATGAACTGAATAGGAACACAAAAGAATAAAAGTAAATAACCTGTATTGCATTGGAAAACATTAAGCAATGAAATTGCTTAAGTTCTTCAAGGGAGCAATGAAATTCAAAGGTTAAGTATGCTAAATAACATTAGAAAGAGTATGTTTGAAAATGGGGTGAATAAAAGGAAATAAATAATTATACAAATGTAATGAAACTGAAAAAGGGAAATTAATGAATTAATAATAAATAAAATGGATGTGGAAAATCCAAATTAAATGGAAAAAAAGAATAAAATCAATGGCCAAGACCGCAGGATGAAATGAACGACTATGATACAAATGACTGGATTAGAAAGTAAAATGGGCGGGAAAATGAAAAGAGGAAATTATCCTCTCTTTAAGTGTATGTGTGTATATATATATATATATATATTATATTCTTACCATGTATACCATTTTATTCCTAAGCCACACTTTCTTCCTGTCTTAAAAAAATTCTTCTTTTCCCTCTCATACCACAACCTGATTTATGTTATTATACTTTCTACCATAGACAAAAATCTCTACATTTCCATCATTGAACAAAGCCCAATAGAAGCTTATATTGTAGCAGCGCATATCACATAACAAACTCAAGATCACAAAGCTTGAACCAATTCCATTTCAATCGCTACGCATCTCAATATTTAAATGATTTTAGTTAAATATGATTTCAATAAAGTCAAGATCATCCCGTATATTTGGTAAAGACCCAAAAACAAAATACTTGTTTTGATGCAAATAGTGTTGAAAGAGGGTTTAAGTGCAACGAGAAACCACACAATTGAAAAAAAAAAACAGAGAATTTTATGAAATTTTGAATTTAGATTTGAAGGAATGATATACAAAGCATACAAAAATATATCGTTAATTAAAACTTTTTGAATTAAAATATCTATATGATCTTTTTTCATGAATATATATATATATATAATATTAAATTAATTGGATATATCCACAACGACTAATTTGCGCGAAATTACTAACTCACCAAATTAGCATTTCATATATAACGGGTTGGGCCATGACTGACTTTGTTGTTGGGTTTCACAGATGGCAAGCAAGGACAGTTTTATTTATTTATTTATTTATTATTATTATTATTATGGCATTGAAGCTGGCGAGTCAATTTCGAAGTTGATGACACGTGTTGTGGATACATGACGTGGTCTAGTATTTTCCTTTCGCGTGACTTTGAAGGGTCTTTTATTTCAACTGGGACGATTTTGTCAAACTCTAATTTTCTTATCACTATTTCTTCTCATAGGCCACATTTTAACTTAGTTGATCTGAGTTTCAGGTCACTTATTCCTTCCTATTCGGGATCTATTGAAAGGGGACTTTCCAAAAATTTGAACATTTACATGATAGACATCATCAACAAATTTCAGTTTAATTTGTTGTGGCCTTATCAATATAAATCTTTTATATATTTATCAGTTACTTCAACAAACCATGAGATATTCTAGAGTAGTATATCAAAACAAACCGTAAAGAACTCTCATATATATATATATATTTATATTTATAGTTTACCAATTCATTTTTCCAGAGAGTAAAAATGGTGAAGATTGATTTCTTGGTATTTTCTTGTATTTTGGCTACATGCATGGCGGTGGCAATGGGGCGTCACCGTCACAGGATTGATGCACCAACCAATGCACCTGTGCAGGCTCCCGAACCGTCAGGTGGTGGCGGTATAGACTGTTCCACCATTATTTTCGACATGTCCGATTGCCTTGGATTCTTGACCGTCGGAGGGACGGATAATCAGCCTCCAAAATCTTGTTGTTCTGGTTTTGAAACAGTTTTGAAATTCAACACTGAATGCATATGCGCAGCCCTTGAGGCGAGTGCCCAAATGGGAATCGACGTTAATATGTCTAGAGCCAAGGCGTTGCCTTCTGCATGTGGAGTAAATAATGCTCCTCCACTAACAAACTGCAAAAGTAGGTGATCTTTTCGATGTATTATTGTATTATTAAAGTCATGATTAATTTTCTTTTGATGCAATTTCTTTCTTTTTTTCCTTCTTCCTATTTGCGTTCTTTGCGCAGCCTCCACATCTCCTAGCGCTCCTCCTGGTTCGTCTCCTAGTACACCTCCCACTATATCTCCAGGTACTCACGATGTTTATATTTTTTAGAAAACTAATTATATTACTACATAAGAAATGTCATTAGTATTGGATTAATTTAGTGGCGAAGGATGGCACCAAATATCAATGGTCTGTTACATTTACGATAATACAATGATTGTTAATCGTTATAGATCCCTTGTCCATGATCATTAATTGCAAAAACATCCTTATATTGAATTGAAGTATATTTATTTAAATTTTATATTGATAAGACTTGATTAACATGTTGGTTTTCATGTTAAAGTGATGACCTTTCATACTCTTTAATAATGGATTTAATTTAATTGTAACTTGTTTTGTTTGTTTATGGTAGCAAATCCTCCGGCATCTAGTCATTATCCTCCCGTCAAGTCACCAGCACCATCAACCAAGACTCCAGCACCTGCCATCGAAAGTCCGGCACCCAAAGCCTCCTCTATCCCTGCCGAAGCACCGGCTGAATCTCCAGAAGCCAAAAGTTCCGGAGGCCATATTATATATGCTTCTACATTATCATCCCTTTTTATTGTGATTGTTTCTGTCTTTGCCTGAGCTGGTTTTAGAGTTTAGCACTATGTAGTCAATTTCTCTCCCTTATTTTATTCTAGCGTGAGATAAATTGTATTTTGCAATTTTGAGTTCTACTTTGCTAGACAAGAGTACTTTTTGTCGATTTTGATTATTTTAAAATAATTTTGTTGAATGCTACTCCTCCTGTCTTTTATATATAGGTCTGTTTACTTTTTTTTATAGAAATAAGTTACTGGAGAAATAAATTTTTTAAATGATTTTTTTCAATATACTCTTTTTTAATGAAAATAATACTGCTATTAATATGTATATATTAAATAAGGCTATTTTCAAAGTTAAAAAAAAAAGAAGGCAATTTTTGTAAAAATATAAGGTTCGCATGATTTTTATTTTTTGAAGAATTGATTTTGTAAAAAGTGATTTTTTGAGATAATGTGTTGTAGTTAAGAATCTACATGTTTAAGATTATTTTAATAAATGTGTAGTTAAAATTGAGTTAGAATGAAAAATGATTTTGAGTGAAAATCAAAATCAATGGACCCTATATCATAACTATTCATTTAAGAAATAAACCCACATATATGAGACATCTCGGAAAAAAAATGACAAACAAGAGTATAAAATCGGATACCATTTGATCTGTCCACAATTCCCACCTACCATCCATCTCTCACGACTTTTGATGTAGGCTAATAAAAGGGGTTTGGTTTGAACTCTGAAATTCCTCAATAGAACTGTAAGATAATACTAACTTTAAAGAAAATTCACGTGTTAGCATGCGATTCATTCATTATACAAAGAAAACGTGGTTTCTTATGAGCCCAATACTTCCGATCTGTTTTGGGTATTGGAGGCAGGAATGTCGATTGCTTTCCCCATATACATGCATTGAAGATTTATTTCCTCCATTTTTACCAAAGAGGATATTTCACCATTTCAATAAATTTAATTTAATATAATAATGTACTACCTTCGTCCCAAAAAGATAGTTCATATTTTTTTGTCCCAAAATATAGTCCAGTTTCCTTTTCAAAAAGTAATTGAAATATTATTTCTCTTATATGTCATTCTTTAATCTGCATAGTTATCAAAAAATACAATTATTAATATGAAATAGTTAACAAAGTAAAGGGTATAATAGGTAAATTAAGTTAAAATTTACATTTTCAAGACTATTAAATGAACATTTCTTATTATACGTGAAAGAGGGAATATAACCATCGTTTTGGAACGGAAGTAGTAATTAATTTGAAAGTTATTCAATTAAAACCACTTATTAATTATTTCACATAATTATAATGAGAAGCGGACACCATTTAAAAGCAAAAGGAAGTTGGGCTCTGATAACAAATCTTCGTTAACATATTATTATATGATTGATGTAAAGTGTGTGTTTTATAAAACTTGTTCTAGTTTACTGGAGAAAGAAATATATAGTGAAATTTATATTTGAATGAGAGGATAAGAACACGTGCTTAGGGCAAGTTTAATGTGGAGGAGAAAAAACTAAAGTGAAAAAATTAGGGGGAAAAAACCTATTTTCAAATGATGTGAAGAGGAAAAACTGTGGGAAAAACATATTGAAGGATTTTGCTTATTTTTAAAACTTTTTATAAATTATTTTGTCATTGCTTTAACAAAATATTATTTTTTTTCTAAATTTATTATATATATTTTTAAGGAAGATAGTGGGGGAAGACCCCAATTTTACATCCCCCAAAATGACTTTTCCCACCCCCTTATTCCATTCGTTAATTGATTTTGATAAGGATTTGAGTTTTTCTCTTCATATTGAACTTGGAAAAATTTTAGGGAGACATGAAAATAAGACATAAATAAGTGACATTGTATATATGATATACTTATATTAAATAATGAGAAAGCAATAATGTCATCGTCACTTAATAAATATATGTCACATGAGAATGCCACTTTTATATATTACTCTAAAATTGCTGTTAAACTTGTTCTTATGAACCCCATGGTGCTAAAGTTTCTCATCAGAAGCCACCTATGTGTGGCTCAAACTAAAGAAACCCGAATAATGAAATTTGTCACTTTTTTTCCCTTAGGCGATCATTTTGTTCTAAGAAATATCAAAAAGTACAAAATCAACACGAAGGTGTAGCCCCAAATGGAGCCTTGTCCGTTTTGGGCCTCGAATATTCCAGCTGTACGGCTCCACCGTCCAGTGGAAAGTTGACATTTATTCATTAATGATGACACAAAATACATACATCAAATCAAAGAAATGATATAAAAGAAATAATATAACTTCACACGTCTAGTATATATAGTACATACGTAACGTGTATTTAGACACGCTACATAAGTCATATGAGCCACAGTCAATTAATTTAGTATCTAAATATACGCTACACATATGTTTGATATCGTTTATAGTGCTAGACATATAGTATATTATATCCCAATATGGGACCACTTTCTTTTTTTTGCTTGCCCAATTTCAAGACAATATTCTATAAAACTTTTAACGTTATATGTTTGTATTTACAACAAGTGGGGCTGATTAATTGCCTATTGTTTTAAAACTCAAATTTGTATTATATGTATAGCTAAAACCAATCTCGAGGGCTTATAAAAGAATCTTATATCCTATATTTTCCAGTTCCCAAATCAAACATTCGATTCAATTCTTACATGCCAAAATGTTCCGTCAAAGATAAGGATGGAACTAAGAACAAATAAAAGAAAGAGAGGAATATTAAAAGGGTAATATTTCCAAAAAAAATAAAAAATAAATATAATTCCCCCTCGAGCTTATTTGATTCTCATTATTTGTCTAAAGTTGGGGAAATTATAATAAAGAGAGAGGTGAAATGTGTATTGAAAATGTAAAAAAAAGTTTAAAATATGTGATTGTAATTGAACAATTGTTAAATCAAATATTAAATCAGTGATATATAAAATTATAATTAAAGAAAATATTGAGAATCAAACAAGCTCGAAAGGGGAAATTTTTTTTGAAAGAGTTGTGATGCAAGAGGTGAGGAATGCATGGGTGTACCTAACCTCCAACCATAACCGACCGTCCATACACATTAATCCTGTTCTCTCGCTTTTATTACACCCACCCCTCACCCTCCACTGGGCAAGTCACCTACACAGTTTCCATTTTGTGAATTGTTATCCATTTTTTTTTGTTAATCCACTTGTTTACCTTAATAATGTATTATTAGTATTGTCACTCCTTCTCATCATGATTAATGACTATATGTTGCAAAATATTATTTTTTTCGGTTTATCTTATAAAAATTTAACTCTTAAAAGAAGATATAATAATTTACTAATCTATATAAAATACCCATCTTCAAAATTTTCATCAACGATAGATGTTAATAAAAAACTATTATGATCAAGATAGAAAATAATCAACGCAACAATTAATAAAAAAAGATGCACACTTTCTAAACCCACAACTTTTGGTCAACACCCGAAAAGTTTCTCCATTCTTATGCAACTACTATAATAATGTTAAATAGTAAGTAAGTTGTGGCTTGACAATGTGAAAATCATTGCCCCTTTTGGCAAACCTTTCTAGAGGGATTATTTGTTTTTTTTTCTTTTTATTTTCCGAATATTATAGTACAATTCAGTGAACAATTTAATAAAATGTTTTCTTGAATCTGCATTGGAATATGTTGTGAATAAAATACGTCTGACCAAATGGAGGTTTAACTCCTAAAGTTAAAAATAAAACACATGTTTACATATCTTAATTTATATGTCTGTCTACAATACTAATTATACAATACTAATTAATTTCCTGAAATCCGCAGATTTTTTTTGTCCCTATTTACGAACCAATTTTATTTTAAAATAGAATTTTATCAGATAACTCACATAAATATTTTATGAGACATTCATGTATTGCAGATCACTCGTTTCCATTAAATCTAATTCTATTTTAAAATACAATTGTTTTACTATCACCCATGAATAATTTTTCTTACCGTTGAAACCTAAACTGGTATACTTTAGGTTTTTTCTGGTTTTTATCTACACGACGCTCTTCCAAAATATTTTTTTAAAAAAATATTATTATAACAAGATACTAGAGGTGGAGAATTGGGCAAATGAAAAGTTATTTTTATTTATTTTATTTTATTTTTTAGAAAAAAAATGTATCAATCATTTCATTTCTAACCCAACACGCTGAGCCAATTTGTAGTATCATCGTTCTCGGCTTATCTTCAAAATAATAAATGATTGACGATGTAATGAAATAGTCACTATTATTAGAGATAGGAGGTAGATGGGGGCTAGTGATATACAACGCCACTGTATCGGTAGGCACCGGACACCACGTCCACGTGGTGGCTTTCATTAAAGAAGGCCCGTTCATATTTAAGAAACCTCAACGAATCTCAACCAAACCATTACCAAAACCCAAAACCAATTACACATTTCAATTCATTTCTACTAACACTAGACAAATTTCTGCATTTACAGATTTGCAACTTCACGTTCAATTTTCACTTCTTGCTTCCATTTGTTGGAAATCAAATAATGCTTCAGAAAAGTCAATCAGATTGATACAAGAAATTAATTTTCAAGCTTTTTTGCCCTTTTCTTGAGGTATTTCCTGCCACTTCCTTTCTCCGATCGTTTTGGTTTCCCATTTTCCCCAAAGTCAAGTGCCACTTTCTTTCTCTGGTTTGTTTTTCTGGGTTCTGATGGAAATTCAACTGGAGCTGTGTGAATGAGTTGCTGAACGTTCAAAGACTGTTCTTTTTCTTGGATTACTGCGTTTCGTGACGTACTAGACGTTGTATATTGATACAAGTCATATGATTTTATCTTTTCTGGTACCCAATTAGCTTGCTTTATTTCGAGCGTGTTTGATTTTTACAGTATATCTTGCTTGATGGTTTCCCGGTTACTCGTGCCATCTCGTGTTGTTGTTGAGTTCGAATTTCTACTTAGAGTTGATTTTACCAAGTTTCTTGCTTTAATACTCTATTCTTTATTTACCATTTAGAAGTTGAGCTAATCATTGCATCTCTAACTACCAGCAAAAGTTTATCTTGACATCACTGTTTTCCCATTTGAGGATCTATATCTCAGCTTTATAATGTTGGTTTTATTTATATGATGATCTTTTTGTTGAGTGAATTTCATTTTAAGCATATAAGTTTTTAAAGGAGAAACAATTTAGATTATGAGACCGCACTAATTCGAGAATCTATACTTGAACTTCAGTTCATTTAACTGCGTTTTTCAGGCACTCCAACATGTCAGAAGCTCAAAGGAGGCCGATGAATGTCACCGTTAAGCGTAGTAATGGGTATATAAATGGATCTGTTCCGTTGAGGTCTCCGAGTATGGTATCTGAGGTGGATGACTTTTGTCATGCTCTTGGAGGGAAGAAACCAATTCATAGTATCTTGATTGCAAATAATGGAATGGCAGCCGTCAAGTTTATACGCAGCATTAGAACCTGGGCCTACGAAACATTTGGTTCAGAGAAGGCAATTCTGTTAGTGGCAATGGCTACTCCAGAGGACATGAGAATAAATGCTGAGCATATTAGGATAGCAGATCAATTTGTAGAAGTTCCTGGTGGTACTAATAATAATAACTATGCTAATGTGCAGCTCATTGTTGAGGTTTGTTTACATAGTTTACTTCATAAATTTCTTTTCTAACTCTTGTCATCAAAGATAAACGATAAAGATGCTTATGCTCAATCTATTTAAGCCTTGAATTACATATAGATAAAAATAACTGAGTAAAGCGGCAAAAGGTATTGGCATAAGATATACATTAAAGGTGAATGGCCTAGGTTAGTAAATCACAAGTAGTACTTTTGTGGAAGTATCCTTCGTACTTGCCACCCCTCACTGTATTTGTAATGTGTAGTTCCTTCTTAGATAGGGGTGTTTAGGGTTGATAATGAATTCTATCAAAGTACGCATGCTAGTTCTTGACGTATTTTGATATGAAAAGGAAAATAAGCATTGCAATATTTGGTTGTTCAGATGGCAGAGATAACACATGTTGATGCAGTATGGCCTGGTTGGGGCCACGCATCGGAGAATCCAGAACTACCAGATGCATTGAGTACAAAAGGAATTGTATTTCTGGGGCCACCAGCTACATCGATGGCGGCACTGGGAGATCCGATCTGTTCCTCGTTGATTGCACAAGCTGCAAACGTGCCTACTCTTGCATGGAGCGGTTCTCACGTAAAGTGCTCATGCTCATAAACTGTAACTTGCTCATTTAGCCAAGGTTGTTTTTTATCAAATAAAAATGCCACTTTCAGGTGAAAATTCCCCCAGAGAGCTGTTTAGTCACTATTCCAGAGGACACATATCGTGAAGCATGTGTTCATACAACAGAAGAGGCCATTGCTAGTTGTCAAGTTGTGGGTTATCCTGCAATGATTAAGGCGTCTTGGGGTGGCGGTGGTAAAGGCATAAGAAAGGTAAAATTCCCGGCATATTTCTATTGCAATGTTTTGATAGCGTAATGCAGTCTGTCTATGTCTTGCAAATACCCATGATTGGTGATAGTAAAATTGCTTTTCAAAGTTAAAAAAATGTAGTCATTTAATCATCTTTATGTTTATATTCTTTACCATTGAGAATTTGAGATAACATGTTTGCATTGTGCACTTGTCAGGTCCATAATGATGATGAAGTCAAGGCTTTGTTCAAGCAAGTTCAGGGTGAAGTTCCTGGGTCCCCCATATTTATCATGAAGGTTGCTTCCCAGGTTAGATTGTCACTCTTTTGTCATCTAGATGCTCTAATGAGTGCAGGGATAAGATCTTATTCTAACTTGTTATGGTTTGGTTTTTCAGAGTCGACATTTAGAAGTTCAGCTGCTTTGTGATCAATATGGCAATGTTGCAGCTTTGCATAGCCGTGATTGCAGTGTTCAGAGGCGACACCAAAAGGTTTGTTTACGGGCTGCTTCTCCAATGTGCCAGCATTCACCAGTAATTTGGGACTTATGGGTTTCCTGAGTGCCCTTTTTATTTACTCCTTGTTTCAACTTTCATTCTAAGTACCCAAACTCAAAAACTTTTGCTCTAAGGACATGGACATTTTTCTTTGGTGCAAAATCTGGTAAATTTTTGTAAATTTCATTACTTAAATTTCTCATTTGGTGCTTCAAATTGTTTAGATTATTGAAGAGGGCCCTATAACAGTAGCTTCCCTCGATACTGTAAAGAAGCTTGAGCAGGCTGCTAGAAGATTGGCCAAATGTGTGAAGATCGGAAGTGCTGCAACTGTTGAGTATCTGTACAGTATGGAAACCAGGGAATATTATTTCTTGGAACTAAACCCACGGCTACAGGTTTGTAACATCCTCTTTTGAAATTCTTCTTTTTATATTGAATCTATATGCACACAATGAGAAAGAAATGTGAATGATGTTTGAATAAGATTCCTGGAACCATGTATTAATATCTCCTTAAGATACAATAATGATTCAGCATTACTTTGTTACTTTTGACCCTTATAAGGAGATTTCTTGTCTTGTTTACTTTAGGTAGAGCATCCTGTCACTGAGTGGATAGCTGAAATAAATTTGCCTGCAGCCCAAGTTGCAGTTGGAATGGGTATCCCTCTCTGGCAAATTCCAGGTCTGGTTCAATTATAAAAATACTATAGCATTTTTTCTAGGATTTATATTTGCTAATCGTATTTCTTTATGCTTGCTAAATTAGAGATAAGGCGATTTTATGGAATGGAGCATGGTGGAGGATACGATGCTTGGAGAAAAACATCTCTTGTTGCCACACCATTTGACTTTGATAATGCTAAGTCCACAAGGCCAAAAGGTCACTGTGTAGCTGTTCGCGTGACAAGCGAGGATCCTGATGATGGCTTTAAGCCTACAAGTGGGAAAGTGCAGGTCATTATTTTTCAGCTTGAGTGGTTCAAATTCAGTTTTATTGCTGGCATTCTTGTACGATCAGGTATTAATTGAAATAGCTTTGTACAGGAACTGAGTTTTAAAAGCAAGCCAAATGTTTGGGCCTACTTTTCTGTCAAGGTACTTGTCATAAATTTATTTTCTGAGGAACCTCTAAATTTGAGGTTGGATCTATCTAACATCTTCACGATTGCAGTCTGGAGGTGGTATTCACGAGTTCTCGGATTCCCAATTTGGTAAGTTGAATCTGGTAACATATTTACATGAACTTCTCTGAAAGGTGTTTATATTGCTTTTATGTCTCTTTTGATACATGAATGTTTTTAATTTGTTGGCACAAGTAGAATAAATTACCAAACAAAGTTATGCTAATACAACAAACTGTTTCTCCTTATACCAAAATACTTCAGTTTTAAACTAAAATGAAAGTTGATGAATAGAAATTTGAAAAGAAAAATAAAAAATAGAACAACCATGACTTGGATCTGTATAAATTATGATTTTAAATTTTTTGACTGATCCTATGCTATTGAATTGAAAGTTTATGTATCAGTTTGTTCCACATCCATATCCATGCTTCATTCCTTCTTGCTGCACGTGTTACCTTTTGTACATTTTTTCCCTGCTTTACAGATGTAGGTCTATATGTTCATCGGAGGCCTGTTTATTAAAGTTTGGATAGGTTTGTCTATTTAATGCTTACACTTCTTACGTGCCATGGAAGCTTTCTGAGGCTCTCAATTTGTTTTTATTTTTTTAAGTTGAATAATGGAGAGTCCACATGGAATCTCATTTTTAACAATCCGTTAATTTTTGAACTTTTACCTCAGGGCATGTATTTGCTTTTGGGGAGATCGGAAGAGCTTTGGCCATTGCAAATATGGTTCTTGGGCTCAAAGAAATTCAAATAAGGGGAGAAATTCGAACAAATGTTGATTACACAATTGATCTTTTACATGTGAGATTTTTTTGATATTCAATTTCTCCATCCCATTGATTACATTATGGCCCACACAATAAGAAGTTGACCCACATAAAACATTTTTTTCAGGCTTCAGATTACAAGGAAAACAAAATACATACAGGATGGTTGGACAGCAGAATTGCTATGAGAGTCAGAGCAGAACGCCCCCCCTGGTATCTTTCAGTTGTTGGAGGAACTCTTTATGTGAGTATGCTAGTTTTCTGGTCTAAAGTGTCTGACAGCTTTATTCTGTTAAAAAAGTTTCACTACCCTTTATATTACCATAAAATTGTGTTTTTCCATATTTGTGAACTCAGAAAGCTTCTGCTAGCAGTGCAGCCATGGTTTCGGACTACATAGGTTATCTTGAGAAAGGGCAGATTCCGCCCAAGGTATTTGGTATTACACAATTTGACTTGGAGCTGGTTGCTGTTATTCCTTCTATTACAGTTGTTAATGGAAACCCTACTTGCAGCATATTTCGCTGGTCAATTCTCAAGTTTCACTAAATATTGAAGGAAGCACGTATACAGTAAGTGTTGACCTGGAAACTATTTAACTTAAATGTTTCTGCCTCTACATCTTAGTTCAAGTGGTAGAAGAATATTAGGGATGAGATAGCTTGGTTTTAACAAATTTCTAATCTTTTGGACATCTTAAGATTAATATGGTAAGGGGAGGTCCTGGAAGCTACAGACTGCATATGAATGACTCAGAGATTGAAGCAGAAATACACACACTACGTGATGGAGGTCTATTGATGCAGGCAAGCAGTTATTTCTCGCTTATTGGATTGTTTAGTATTTGTTTCTTAGCCCTAGTCCATGGATGCATGGATAAAAGGATGGCGATTCTTCATCTATTGCTTAATGCATTGAGCATTATCAGATATTTGGTTGGTTGACTGTTGCAGCTGAATGGGAACAGCCATGTTATATATGCAGAGGAGGAAGCAGCTGGAACACGCCTTCTTATCGATGGAAGAACTTGCTTACTTCAGGTGTCAAAAGTTCTCCAACATCTTCCTATTTAAAATTTTGTCAGTAGAGACTTAGTCAGTTCTCTTCATGTTCAGAATGATCACGATCCATCCAAGTTAGTGGCAGAAACACCATGCAAGCTTCTAAGGTATCTGGTAGTAGATGGTAGCCATATTGATGCTGACACGCCTTATGCAGAGGTTGAGGTCATGAAAATGTGTATGCCCCTTCTCTCACCTTCTTCTGGATATATTCATTTTCAGATGTCTGAAGGTCAAGCAATGCAGGTATATATACACATGATTATTATTGGATGTATCGCATTTCCTATTACCTGCAGCAATTAAGAAATGAAAAATTCTGCAGGCTGGTGAGCTTATAGCAAGACTCGACTTAGATGACCCTTCAGCTGTAAGAAAAGCAGAACCTTTTCATGGAAGTTTTCCCGTTTTGGGACCTCCGACTGCCATATCTGGAAAAGTTCATCAGCGTTGTGCTGCAAGTTTGAATGCAGCTAGGATGATTCTGGCTGGATACGAGCATAATATTGATGAAGTAAGTCTTCTTCTGGTGGTGGCGATATATCTCTTTAGAAAATTTACTGACTTCTGCAGAGCCTATATTATCAATATAATTCGGCCTAGCCATGTAAACAGTGAAATCTAAATGTATTTAATGCATTCTTTTATTAAATTGATCTGCATTTCAGGTAGTTCAAAACTTGCTGAGTTGCCTGGACAATCCAGATCTGCCTTTTCTTCAGTGGCAAGAATGCTTTGCTGTCCTGGCAAACCGACTTCCCAAGGACCTTAGATCCGAGGTTGTTCAAGCAGAGACACTAGTCTTATTTCTTCAGATAAAAAAATTATTGTGTATTGTTATCTGAAATATGAGCTTCTTTTTATGTAAGACCCTCAGTTGGAAGCAAAATATAAGGAGTACGAAGGAATGTCTGATTTGCAAACTGTTGATTTTCCTGCAAAAATTTTGCGAGGTGTTCTTGAGGTCTGCCCTTTATCTTGGGTTATCAATCCTTACGGCTTTCCTGTCCTTTTTATTTAAAGGGAATCACATATTATTATGACTTTTCTTTTTTATTATTATTTTTTTACCGCTTCAGGCCCATTGAATTCTTGCCCTGATAAAGAAAAAGGTGCCCAAGAACGACTAGTTGAACCTCTAATGAGTCTTGCAAAGTCTTATGAGGGTGGCAGAGAGAGCCATGCCCGCATTATAGTTCAGGGGCTTTTTGAAGAATATTTATCAGTTGAAGAATTATTTAGTGACAATATCCAGGTGATTGCTTCTGCAAATACTTAAAAAGGAGTCATTGTTATCTGCTAATTATCTTGTCATTTTATCCTGTTCACCTTCTTGCACATTTGACTAATTTAAATATTTGTCCTTTATTTATTTCTATAGTTTCTTCTATCGGCTCTGTCTTGTCATATCTTTATGGCTTCAATCTGTACAGTTACCAAAAACACCATTTAATTCCGTTGGATATTCCTGCCCATTAAATTGTTATCTTCTCCTGGAAAAGAAAAATCATGACGGCCAAATGAGTAAAATCCATGCAGATTTTATCATTATATGTAATATGCTTGCAATGTCTCTTGCTTTTTAGGCGGATGTAATTGAACGCTTAAGACTTCATTACAAGAAAGATCTCTCGAAGGTTGTTGATATTGTGCTCTCCCATCAGGTATGGTCGAATTAGCCACAAGACACCTGTTTCATCTTTAATGGTTATGTTTGCAAATCACTCTTTTGATGTACCATGAATTTTTCAGGGCATTAGGAGTAAAAATAAGTTGATACTATGTCTCATAGAGCAACTTGTATATCCTAACCCTGCTGCATATCGAGATCAACTAATCCGTTTTTCTGCACTCAACCACACAAACTATTCTGAGGTTGGCAATTCCACTTAGTTACTATGCCACTTAGTTATTATTTGGAGTTTCAATCGAAGGGTCTGATTTCTTTGTCCTTCTAACTTATATAATACTGTAATCATTTGCTTTTTGTATATAATGAATACAACCAAGCCTGATTCTTGTTGTACTTATGCAGTTAGCGTTAAAGGCAAGTCAACTCCTAGAACATACAAAACTTAGTGAGCTTCGTTCCAGTATTGCCAGAAGTCTTTCAGAGTTAGAAATGTTCACTGAAGATAGCGAAAACATGGATACTCCCAAAAGAAAAAGTGCCATAAATGAGCGAGTGGAAGCTCTTGTAAATGCTCCTTTAGCTGTCGAAGATGCGCTTGTTGGTCTATTTGATCATAGTGATCACACACTTCAGCGGCGGGTTGTGGAGACTTATGTTTGTAGATTATATCAGGTAATATTATTCAAAGAGATATTCTTGTATGCTGATCAAGCTCTTGGATATTTCTTGTCTAATTATCAATCTGTTACCAGCCCTACCTTGTAAAGGGGATCTTTAGGATGCAATGGCACAGATCTGGACTTATAGCATCATGGGAGTTCTGGGAAGATTGTGTAGATAGAAAAGTTGGGTCTGAGGATCAAATTTTGGATGAACCATTGGTTGATGATCACAGTGAGAGGAAGTGGGGAGCAATGGTTGTCATCAAATAGATCCAATTCTTGCCAACAGTGTTAACTGCTGCGTTGAAGGAAACAACACATAACCCGCAAAATGCTGTTACCAATGGATCTGTTCAGCCAGCTAGTTATGGTAATATGATGCACATTGCGTTGGCAGGCATCAACAATCAGATGAGTTTGCTTCAGGATAGGTATTGTACATGCGCCAAGATGTTTTTCTATTCTAAACGTAGAAAAAGTTTTTGTTGTCTACCTCAATTATGAAGCCAGTGTAAGATTTCCTTGCCTGAGTTTAGAAACATACCTAGGACATCGAGATATTTTATCCAACCAAGCATTTTGGTCTTATTTGATTCATCCCCCTAATCGGATTTTAAGAAAATTACAAACGGTGGACTCCCTTCCACTCTTGGTTCATAGTGTCAAAATATCTAATGTACACCAGTTGATATAAGAACTTAAGTTGTGAGGTGGGGCACGTGTGTTATTTTGATATTGTCTTTAACAAACCCCTTTATATGGAGGCAAGAATCTTTTCGCAATTAAAACCTACCATGCGCGGAATTCATTTAAATGGGTGACAATGGGACTTGAACCGAATAACTTACTTTGTTCGGATACCAAGTTGAAAACCAATTGATATAAAAGCTTAAGCTGTCAAATAGGGCCCCTATGTGCATTATTGGAATACCATCTTCAACATCTAATTATATTTCTCCATCTCTACCCAAGGGAAACTTTTGCTGAGATCAGTTTCCATATCCCTTTTCTGGCATTTAACAAGTTTCTCTTAGATGCATTCATTATTGAATAAGTTCATCTATTGTTTTTTAATACTTGGTAATAGGTTATTGAATTGATCAGTTTTCCTTGCTAAATTTCTACATTATGCTGTCTATTTGCAGTGGTGACGAGGATCAGGCTCAAGAGCGAGTCAACAAGTTAGCCAAAATATTGAAAGAGAAAGAAGTAAGCTCCAGTCTCAGAAATGCGGGTGTGGGGGTGATCAGCTGTATCATACAGAGAGATGAAGGGCGAGGACCAATGAGGCATTCCTTTCATTGGTCAGAAGAAAAAATGTACTATGAGGAGCAGCCTCTATTGCGTCACCTGGAGCCTCCATTGTCCATATACCTTGAGCTGGTTTGTTAATTATTTCGTCTTTTTGGTTTTAAGATTAAAGTTATCTTGTTCTGTTATGATATGGTTACTTATACATAAATTTACTTTAAACAGGACAAGCTTAAAGGCTATGATAATATATGCTACACTCCTTCTCGGGATCGACAGTGGCACCTTTACACTGTTCTAGACAAACCACTTTCAATTCAGAGGATGTTTTTGAGAACATTTGTAAGACAGCCCCTATCATATGAAGGTCTGACAATATGTCAAGGACTGGATCAGGAAGCAACTCAATCTCTATGGTCTGTATCTTTTACTTCAAGGAGCATTATGAGGTCCTTAATTTCTGCCATGGAGGAGCTTGAACTTAATGTCCATAACTCTACTATCAAATCAGACCATGCCCAAATGTATCTCTATATCTTGCGGGAGCAACAAATAGACGATTTTCTGCCATACCACAAGTAAGAATGTTTGCAATTTTGTTCTGCAAATCAGATATCAACTTTGAGCTTCACTAAGTTTGCAACATTGCTTGCAGGAGAGCAGACATACCTGATGGGCATGAAGAACATGCAGTTGAGAAACTCTTAAGTGGGATGGCACGGGAAATCAATGCATTAGTTGGTGTAAAAATGTATCGTCTTGGTGTTTGTGAGTGGGAAGTAAAGCTTCGGATATCATCCAAAGGAGAATCTAATGGAGCTTGGAGGATTGTGGTTTCTAATGTGACTGGACATACTTGTATCATTCATGTAAGATTAAGTTTTGCATCATTAAGGCGTATTTTATATGATCTCTGATTAATGCAACAGGAACTGAGAAATATTTCACGAAATCTATTTCAACGAATATATCGAGGGGTTTTATTTTGTCAAACAGCGTGCTTCACAATAGGGACCAAGCAGAAACCTTCATTTTGGTAAACTAGTTCATTGAAATATGTCAAAATTGAAATTGATTTATTTCTATATATATTCACCACACAGATTTATCGAGAAGTTGAAGATACCGGTGAACAAAAAGTAGTCTACCAATCAACCTCTGGGCAGGGCCCTTTGCATGGTTTGCCTGTGAATGCACAGTATAAGCCTCTGGGAGTTCTTGACCAGAAACGTCTTTTAGCCCGGAAAAGCAACACCACTTATTGCTACGATTTCCCACTGGTAAATGGTATATACTATGGATATTGTGATTATAATATGTTCATTTTACTTAGAAAGAACTTCATCTGCAGGCATTTGAGGCAGCTTTGGATAAATCATGGTCCCAGTATCCTGAGGTCAACAGGCCCAAGGATAAAACCAAAGTCAGAGTCGCAGAACTGATTTTTGCTGACCAGAAAGGTTCCTGGGGCACGCCTCTTGTTTCGGTTGAGAGACAGCCTGGACTAAATGATGTTGGCATGGTAGCCTGGCACATGGAAATGTGCACACCTGAGTTCCCTTCTGGAAGAAGTATTCTTATTGTATCAAACGATGTAACTTTTAAGAATGGCTCTTTTGGCCCCAGAGAGGACGCATTTTTCCAGGCAGTGACTGATTTTGCTTGCAGTCAGAAACTGCCACTTATTTATCTGGCAGCAAATTCAGGGGCCCGTATTGGTGTAGCCGAGGAAGTGAAATCTTGCTTTAAAGTTGGCTGGTCTGATGAATCAAACCCTGAACGCGGTTTCCAATATGTTTACTTGACTTCTGAGGACTATGCTCGCATTGGATCATCTGTGATAGCACACGAGCTAAAGCTCTCAAGTGGAGAATCCCGATGGGTAATAGATACTATTGTAGGAAAAGAGGATGGCTTGGGAGTTGAAAACTTAAGTGGCAGTGGAGCCATTGCAAGTGCATATTCGAAAGCATACAAGGAAACCTTTACCTTGACCTATGTGACTGGGAGAACTGTTGGCATTGGTGCTTATCTTGCCCGCCTTGGTATGCGGTGCATACAAAGGCTTGATCAGCCAATTATTTTGACTGGTTTCTCTGCATTGAACAAGCTTCTGGGTAGGGAGGTGTACAGCTCCCACATGCAACTTGGTGGGCCTAAAATTATGGCCACAAATGGAGTAGTTCATCGTACAGTGTCAGATGATCTTGAGGGTATATCAGCTATCTTAAAGTGGTTAAGCTTTGTTCCATCATATTCTGGTGGTCCACTTCCAATTTTGCCTCCCTTTGATTCCCCTGAAAGGCTTGTTGAATATCTACCGGAGACATCGTGCGATCCCCGTGCAGCAATCTGTGGTGCAATGGATGGTAGTGGGAAATGGCTCGGGGGTATGTTTGACCGAGACAGTTTTATTGAAACACTGGAAGGGTGGGCAAGAACGGTTGTAACAGGACGTGCAAAGCTTGGGGGAATACCTGCAGGAATTGTTGCTGTTGAGACTCAAACTATGATGCAAGTAATTCCTGCTGATCCAGGGCAGCTAGATTCCCATGAGAGGGTCGTTCCTCAGGCTGGGCAGGTATGGTTTCCTGATTCTGCAACTAAGACTGCACAAGCGTTGATGGACTTCAATAGAGAAGAGCTGCCACTCTTCATTCTTGCGAACTGGAGAGGTTTTTCAGGTGGACAGAGGGACCTGTTTGAAGGTATCCTTCAGGCTGGATCAACAATTGTTGAGAACCTTAGGACATATAACCAGCCTGTTTTTATATACATTCCTATGTTGGGCGAACTCCGTGGTGGGGCATGGGTGGTTGTGGACAGCAAGATCAATTCAGATCACATTGAAATGTATGCAGAACGGACAGCTAAAGGAAATGTCCTTGAGCCAGAAGGAATAATCGAGATCAAGTTCCGAACCAGAGAGCTTCTGGAATGCATGGGTCGCCTTGACCAACAGCTAATCAATCTGAAGGCTAAACTTCAGAGTGCAAAAAGCACTGCAACACATGCAATTGTTGAAGATTTGCAGAAGCAAATAAAAACTCGGGAGAAGCAACTTCTGCCATTGTATACTCAGATAGCTACAAAATTTGCAGAATTGCATGATAGTTCATTCAGAATGGCTGCAAAAGGGGTAGTCCGAGAAGTTGTAGAGTGGCCAAGATCTCGGTCTTTCTTCTACAAGAGATTACGCAGAAGAGTTGTCGAAGACTCGTTGATCAAGAATGTGCGAGAAGCTGCTGGTTACCAGGTTCCCTATAAATCTGCTCGGGAAATGGTTAAGAACTGGTTTTTGGACTCGGAGATTGCTCAGGGAAAAGAAAATTCTTGGACAGATGACGAGGCTTTTTTCTCATGGAAGAATGATACCAGAAACTATGAGGAAAACCTACAAGAGCTGCGCGTGCGAAAGATGATTCTTCAATTATCAAACGTTGAGATCGGAAGAGCGTCGTGTAGGAGCACTACCTCAGGGTCTATCTGCCTTGCTGAAAAAGGTAAGAGTGTCCATCTCTGGTTCTGCAATTATAGCTTCCCATTTTCTTTTGAACGCTTTCTTCGTTATGTAATTTATGCTGAACCTGAGCAAAATGCAGGTGGAGCCGTCAATTAGAGAGCAATTGATTTGTGAACTGAAAGAGGTACTCAATTGATTGAAGCTGCTTGCAAAGTGCCAGCCAGCATACAAAGCCCGTGATTGGTTTCTTTCCTTGTACACAATTTTGTTTTGATTTCAATTGATTGAAGCTGCTTGCCACCTTGCTCTCAGTTCACTGTTATAAAGGAGTTGAGGAAGCTGTGCTCCTGATCACTTCTTAAAATTGTAAATACTAAGCCTTGAGCATATGTTGTAGACTTCACTTGTAGAATTATTGTCTTCCATTGTTTGAGCAGATATGTAACAGTTTTAGTAGGCTCCACGAAACGGAATTCCTCCATAAATCTCATGTATTATTTAATTTTTCATGTAATAAATCTCACTCACACCTTTTTCTTTTCCTCCATATATCAATGTTGTGATATCATATGCTAATTTTTAGCCGCCTTTTTATTGGTTGCCACAAGAGGAACTTGTAATTGGTATTTGCTCGAGTGCAGTGACATGAATGAGCTGATTAACAAGTAACATTATATCCAAGGCGGTTGGATACGTTTTCTGGGCCTGCAAAAATGGGAGGTTTTTGCAGAAAAAATAATTTAACTGACGTGACATTGATCTTTATTTTTTGCATTTGGTCTTGTTTGTTGCTTTTTTTGCCTTTTCTTTCTTCCTGCGTTCCTTCTCTTTCTCTGCATGCCTTCTCATTTCCTCATTGGTCCTTTTTTTCTTCTCCTTTTCCTTCTCTTCGTGTTCCCTTCTTTTAATTTCTTCTCTTCCCTCTCTTTTTCTTTTGCTTTCTCCTCGGCCTTCCTCTGCTTCTCTTTTTCCTTTTCTTTCTCCTCCTCCTTTCTCGCCTTCAGCTCTTCCCTTGTCAGCTCTTTTTTAACTCTGAAACACATGTTAATATTTTTGCTGGTAAACCCCGTAGAGCTCTTTCCTATATCCGCGTATATATCACCGGAGCTTGTTCTCGCTGCTGCCGTCCTTGGCCGGCCCTTGGTGGCTTTTGGTTTATCTGGGAACTATTTTATTATTTCAAATGCTTCCAAAATAGAAATCTAGACCACTTTGATTCTTGATTTCAAATAACATCTTTGACCAAATTCAGTGCTTCTAGTTCTACAACATTGGCATTATCAGTCAAAAACAGCTGTTCGGTGAAACCAAATCACAGGTCTAGGAGTATTCTACCTTAATAATCCAAAAGAAAGTTTCCATTATTTGATGAATAGACCAAGGTCAAGCTCAAAAACCGTGTTCCATCAACCAATCACAATTCTTCTCTTTCCCCAGATCTTACCTAGTGGGGTCTGCATTTAAATACATACATCAAGAAGCTTAGGCACGAATGTAGTTTTTAAGTTCTCTTTTCGACTAATTTTCAGTAGCCTTCAGAAGTTGATTTACAGAAATGAAGGCAATCCAGAGCTCTGGCATTGTATTTATGCCATTGTCTCACAATAACAGCTTACCTAGGCAGCACAAGTTTAAGATTGTTTCTTGCAAGGCAACCTTGCCATCTGAAAAAATGACAGCCATTGATTTCCGGAAAGAGTTCTCTGTTAATACAAATGTAGATGAAATCAAGAACGCATACAGGAAAATGGCCCTCCTTTACCATCCCGATGTCTGTGATCCTTCAACGGCTGAAGAATCAACACGGGTTTTTGTGGAGTTACAGAAGGCTTATGAAAACTTGCTAGATCAAAATTCTCAGTGCAAAGAGAAAAGAAGCAGAGGAACATCAAAATATAAGTGGGAAAGGCAGCTTTCAGACTTAAAAAGAAGATCTCAAAAGGAAGGGAGCTGGGCTTCAAGAATGCGAGCCACACACCATACTTGAAGATTGCACCTGTTATCATTTCTGTGCTTTTTTTTTTTTTTCCATATTACAAGGGGGATAAAGGGGGGCGGGGAGAGGGAGGGATTCGAACCCGGGTCAAGCCCAGTAAGGGGTAAGTCTTCTTCCACTAGAGCTGTGCTAATTTTTTTTTATTGATATATGTTCTTTATTATTTATTTATTTATTTATTGTCTTCCATTTGATAAAGCAACATTTCAGCACAAGATACTCATCTTCAAAGTCACATTAGAACAATACTCGAAGAAATAAGTAAATAGTATACCAACTTCTATTGTTAAAAACTCATGACATATAAAACAACATATGATCGATCATCCATACAGAGGAGGGAAGAATGTTGGGAAATCATGTATAGTTTACTTGCACATGTGGGCAACTATTTTCCAATGCAAAATTTACCAAATATGTTAGACAATACTTCTTCAGAAATATCTTCTCCGCTAATTTGTCCGAGGGCCAAAGCAGCTTCTCTTAGGTCAATTGTCCAAAAATCAAGGGATATTTCTTCCCTTATTGATGCCTCTAATCTCATAAAAGCTTCCCGTGTCCGGACCAGCTGCTCACACTGTCTCTGGTAATCGAGGGAGAAAAATTTCAAAACTTGTGTGAATGAAATAGAAACATTATTTGCACCTTCAACTACATTTCTGAAAAATTTACAGAGACAACTGAAGCATGAAAAAGGTCTTTTGTAAATGATGATTTTCAAACATACCGGACTACTACCACAGTGAAGTAAAAATGAGAGTATAAACTTACATGGTTCACAGTCCATTTTCGACCCCCCACAGGGATTCTATTTATGCCAACAAGATCTATTATTGCAGTCTCTAAATCGGGAATCCCTTGACCACTCACAGCACAAGTAAAAGCATACTTGGTGAAAGAGCCGGAAAGTGTATTGACCCAATCATAAGAGGAAGATGGAGCACAGTCTATTTTGTTGATCACCAGAATTGCCGGTGTCGATGAAGATCCACTCTGAATATGAGGAGATATCATTGAAAATGCTCAGCGGATTAAATATTTTCCCCTCGCAATTAATTAAACCAAATAAAACATATGAGATGGTCCAAGGTAACTGAGAGTCAAGATCTAATATACATCAGAGGGGGGAAAGTCAAGGGATAAACGATTATAATGTTCTAGAAGCTCAAGGGGGAGACCCATTTTTTAATTCTTAATGAGAACCTCCTACGGAATGGAGAATAAGCAAATATATAATAGTTTTTGGTACCTTATTGCTTTGAATCCTCTCAAGAAGCTTGTCATCCTCGGAAGTCCATCCTTCTGTTGCACTTACAGTCATGACAATGACATCAGCACTCGTAGCGACTACTTCAGACCTTTCCACACCTGTGAATAATATGGCAAAAGATCATATCATATTCAGATACAGCTTATAAAATACAACTATTATAGAGATGGAAAATGGGTTTCTTCCTACAGCCAAGTGCTAAAAATCATAATTATAACCATGACACTCAACTCAAACCCCAGGATGACATCATAACAGATCTGGCTATGTGAATATGGCCGTTGTGACAGATAAAAATAAGTTTAAATTTTTGTCAAGAAATTTGGAAGTGGTATTAGTTCCTTTTTAACAGAATGAACAGATATTATGGGCGAGTTTCTCAAAAGGTATTATGGGTACCAATATCATGTTTAGCAAAATACAGTTGAAATAGTTGGTCCATTATGGATATCTTACCAATTTTCTCCACAATGTCATCTGTGTCTCTGATACCTGCTGTATCAAGAAGTGTGACAGGAATACCACCAACAGAGATATTGGCTTCTACAATATCACGAGTTGTACAAGCAATATCTGAGACTATTGCCCTCTCACTCTGTATGCTAAAATGCATGTTAAAAGCACAAAGTTTAACATGAAGGTCAAAGGGCCAGAAAATCAAAACCAAATATTAACATAAGAATTTGGGAACAGCAACTCAAGAAAATTCACCAGATACCATGTCGAATTCCTAAAGAAACAAAGGAAGATGAGAAAAGCAAACTGCTTTATCACATTAAGTATGTAAATTACCACATTTGAGGATACTTCATAAACTATCATGAGATAATAGTAACATCCAGTTACACTAAATCAGAATGTCTCAGAAATGTGGTTGGGGGTATCAAAATCATATTACGAGCAAGATTGAACCTGTTACATATTGAACGCAAACCTCAGAATTACATGCTCACAATACAACGGTTCCTTTACAAAACCATATAAACAGGTGCACACGCAAGGGAAAGAATACAAGCATCAACAAAACGGGATTCAGATGCCAAGAATCATATACCAAGCACAATAATGACAATAAAAATGACATGTGCCACAAAATTAAGTTTCCAAAACATACTTTGCTCCATGCATTGAGCAGGCTTGATTTTCCAACATTTGGCCGCCCAACAATGGCTATCTGAATGTAGTTTGGGCAGAATTAGTATAAAATCCTAATAATATTTGAGTGACAATCTGAAAATACTACAGATATGCATGAAAGAAGACAAGCAAGATGATTACTTGCGTATGTTAAATTGTAAAGGATAAGGATATTATAGTAAACCACCAAAAATTAATATAGTTACATATCTTTCCCTTCAATATGCAAGCAAAAGCAAACTTCATAAGAAATTTCTTTGGCATAGTGTACCTGTAATCCAGACTGAAGAAGCCTGTCATAATTTGCAGTTTCCAAAGCATTTTCCACCTCTTGCTACATTCCATGTATCTTATCTATAACTAGGTTCAAATCAAGGGGAGGCATCTCATCATCAAAATCAAGACGAGCTTCAATCTCCGTAAGCAATTCAATGCACTGAGCCCTCAATGATTTCACCAAGGAAGAGAACCCTCCCTGTCATGAGGAATAAAGTTCAGGAATGCCCACACGATATCAACAAAGCTGACAAGAAGGTAAGATCGATTTCATATCTGTGGATGATATTTTGAACCACTGTAATAGGAAGCCTATGAAATTTGAAAGATGAAACATGTCACCTGTAATCCTGCCAATGCAGAATCCGCAGCAGCCACTGACTTAGCTGATATAAGTTTGCCTACATTCTCAGCTTGGGAGAGATCTAAACGACCATTCAGAAAAGCACGGAGTGTGAACTCACCTGAGATAAAAAAGGAAAAAATTTATTCTTCAAATACATAATTTTCCACACCTGATTGAATCTTGAGAATTCCTTCGAACCAGAAGCCATTATCTAAATGGAATGAGCATTCATGGATTAACTAGAAAATTCCCTGCCCCTAGACCTATCGAGATAAGCTGAGATAAACAAACTAGCATTCAGAATCCAATAATAAAAATAGTCACCACTAAATGGCATATTTTATTTTGACAAAAATGCGAATTTTATGTCAACTACATAGCCAGAAGCATCATGCATGTAGTTGAATTTGAAGGGTTAAAGAAGCCTTGATGCTTTATATATCAGTCCATACTAAAAATACTTGCATGGTTGGGGGACTCTGATAAGAATTTATGCAATATGAAACCACAGATTTAAAGATGTCAGCTCACACAGTACAATATATTCCAAATTGATTCTCCAGTCAACTGGAAAGTTGACTAACATTTTCACATATTACTTTAAATATACTAATGGAGAAAAAGGAAACGGACCTGGTTCCGCAAGCCTTGCTCCAGCATCTAGAGGCGTAGGCACACTTCACTACCATGACACTGAAGCTCAACAACATCCTCGCGAGTATATGATTTTGGGCCCAACATTGGAACCACCAACACCTAGTAGAAAGCAAGAATGCATGAGTGGATTGCACAATATAGTTGCATTCTACCTGCAGGCATTCTCCAAATCAGATCATCAATCACTTATGAGATCATCAATCACTTATGAATTATGCTTATGCTCAGTTCTACTACCCCTTGGTCCTTATTGAGCTCAGAGTTCTAACCTTGATAAGTTATGCTCAATAGACAAAAAAATATTTTCTAATATAGCAATGTCAGAAAATATAAAGCGTGATAAAAAAATAAAAAAAATAAAAAAAAAGTTATCATTCTTGTGAAGTATTTAAAAGATTAATATAGATAATAAAGAAACCTGATGAAGTGAATTCCTATATCCAGCTCTATCTCTGTGCAATTATTTTCTTCCAAGACGAAGATCCATCAAAAGTGCATAATACTTAGCAATACTATCTATGCAGATTGTCAAAGAAAATTGAAGTCAATGTATGATTTATATCCTTCCTCATTTTTTCGAGTTATTTCTGCTCTGTAGAAAGTTCATTTGATAATCTATATACTAAACAAAAGAATCAGGACATAACCCGAAGTCATATTAACAGTACCTCATCAATAACATTCCCCTGGGAATCCAAAACCACACCAAAGTCAACAACATGGCTAATTGGTCTCCAGCTAGGCCTGCTTCTCTTCTTTTTTGAAGCTGGTTGAAACACACGCCCAACAATGGATACCGCGGACGGGCCTGATAACCGAACTATGCCAACAGCAGCAGGTGGCCCACACAATGAAGTCACAATGGCTGCAATTGTGCTGGAGTTCGCAACTGGTTCAGCACAGCTAATTGTGCCATTCCCCACCCGCTCATCTTTGTTTAGGACCAATTTATTTTCTATAAAAAGATGAGAAAATCTTCAAAACCAGCACGTAATTTGCAATTTTCTATGTTTGCATCTTAAGAGTGGCGTATAAATATAATGTTATCGTGTCTCGATCTTTTTCATCCGCTTTGCTTGGAAGTATGAAACTTCCACGAGAATTAGTTATTTATCCTATTGATAGTAATTAGTAAAAACTCGGCATAAGAGGTAGTGACTACCTTTAGCAGCTTTATGGCTGGCCTCGGGTTGAGGGTTGGAGGGTTCGGGGATGGAAGAGAAAAGGATAAAGAGTTTTCTCTGAACAGGGATTGAAAGTTTGGGGAAGATAGACGACACTCTGGCCGGAGAAGAGGGCGGCGGAAAGTGGCGGAGAAGAAAGCGGAATGACGGCAGCAGAGCCATTCGTTCCTCGACGGAGTTTTGGTTGGATCCTGTTAACACCAGAAACAAGCATAAAGGAATAGCTTCTGGCCCATTATGCTGTTAATTAGCCTATATCTAGGGTTAGTATGCCCAGTACACATATTTTGGCCCAATTAAGGTCAACGTCAGTATTTCGGCCAATTATTCTTTTAACTAGCCCATTTATAAGCTTGGTAGGCCCAGTCACATATCTGGCCCATATTAAGGTCAATGTCAGTCTGAAATACTCTGTTTTCCCCAGTGTTGGTTTGGGCTTCGTGATGGCCTCTTTTTTTCCCCCGATGGATTGTGTGTGTGTGTGTGTGCTTTTTTTTTTTTTGGGTAATATAGATAAATAGGTTATAATAAGATATATTGATTAAAAATACTACAAAATACCATTTATTAGATATATACCCCTGCACCTTGCACATTTACCTGTAAAGAAAGATACCCCCAAAACATCAAAACGAAAGTATCAGAATAAAAACCTATTGAAATTAACCGCCAGCAACATCCCTGAAAGTCTGAAACTAATCTCCAAAATATGACAGCCCCACCACTGAATCGATGCAGTTTTGCATTAACCCCATCTATAACGGCACACAACCCATCTACTACAAACCACAGTTGCTGAAATTGATTGTCAAACAAAAAACTTTCTGCATTCGCAACCGATCTACCTTACTACAAATCTTCCCTTTGGTTACCGCAAGTACACCCAAATAAAGTGGAATCCCATCCATTTTTATCAGTCTGGATATGGCAAAAAAGGCTATGATAGGGGTTACCTAGGTAGAGGAAAATGCTACTAGAATTTTAATTCCAGAGGATTGCACATTCAAGGAATTTATCATGCATATATGTAATGTACTAGAACTTGAAGCAGAAGAGTATTCGCTTGACACAAAGTACAGGATGATTGAGAAGGGAGCACTATTGAGGATAAATGGTGAATTACTGCTCCAATTTTATTTAGAAGCTAAGCATCAAGATAAGGGTTCTACAGGTATATATCCAATTATTGTCAATTATCAGAGGATAGACGATGGAATTCAAGGATGAAGATTCCAGTTTGTTGCCTACTAAAGGATATGGATCGAGTATAAAATTCTAGATATAGATGAGTATAAATTCCAGATTATGCTGTTGTCTATTCTTGTGCATTGTGAGTGATATATTAGAACAATTCCTATTTCTTCCTAATGTACGTATGAAAAAAAAAAAAAAGACTGATATATAATAGCTTCTTTGTTTCTTGTAGCATAAAATTCACACGTACCGTATCATAAATATGTATAAACATATCTAATATATATATAATTTTGTTTGTGATCACACTATGTTGTACATAGTTATTTCTAATCATTTTTTTCCCTGGCGATTGAGCAAGTTGAGTTGAATTCAGCTCTTGATTGTGGCCTTGAAATGACTATGGTGTAATTCCAATGTGGAGAATTGTCACTTGTGGAAATATCGAAGTATTCTAATCCGTGTGGTTTTGACCTCTCATAGTTATGCATATTAAATGACACTATACTGTAATTCGACCATTATTTGTGATTCCCTAATCTAAAGTTGCTCCCATGGGTTTATTGAATTTAAAATTGTGGAAAACATTAAATCTGATAAGCATTGAATGCGGAAAAAATTTCGAACTTGTGAGAATTAAGTGTGATAGTTTAATCTGATTTTCTCACCCTCTTTGAGTTTAGTGAATTCAAAATCCTGGTAAGCATACAATTCTACAGTGGTACAAATCTGTGATACCATTGATGTTGGTGATAACTCATTCTGAAGTTGTCCCTCTTTTGAGTTTAATTAGTTTATAGGTATCATGTTAGCTTTAATTTCTTCTGATATCCTCTTAGCTTCTATACAATTTGCACATCTGAATTAATTATCTTTGATATAGATGTTGTGGCTATTTTCCTATGGTTTCTTGAATATGGAACCCTTTAATAAAAAAAATACCATATTTAAATGGGTTGAGCTAACGAATACGGCTTGGGATTGAGTACAATAAAGAATTCCATGAGAAGTGGACTGATATTTGGAGGTATCGTTGTGTTATTTAATTCTGGGAATTCGAAAGTATGGAGGCATGGATGCGTTTAGTTAATTTAAACTTCTTGTAAACATTGAATATAAGAACAAACTTGGTATGAGATACCCCAATCTGCCTTTGTCACCCTGTGAGATTAATGGGTTCAAAATTATCGTAATCATTCAATTGTACCTAGATGCATTTTGTAATACCAGATACCATTACCGTTGACGATAACGTAATCTAAAGTCGTCTCACCTTGAACTATTGCTCACTTGATGATAAAATCATGTTATTTTCATACCAAAATCACATATGCAATCTTATGAGTAAAGTGATACCACTATGTGCTACAATTACGTACAAACACTAGTACAATAACACAGACATGTCTGCTACCTAGTTAACTTTTACATCGTTTACATTTTTTAGTTTTTACGCTTTACTATGCATTTTATCACCAAACTCTCTATGGGAACCTGAACCTAAAATCCTTTTTAAAGGGGGAACAACTGTCACCAGTGGCTTGGAAATTAACATGGCGAAAGTCCCAACCGTAAAGATTGGATTTGTATCGATGGATATGTTTATTAATCTTGGAAATATTGAGACACCAGCACAGTGGGCAATATTAAGGAAATATTAATACTGTTAAAAAACCCAATGAGAACTAACTTATGGATAATTTACCCAAAAAAATGAAACATAATAACCAGATAACTTTTAAATTTGAATTTACAAACATTTGAATTTACTAGAAAAATGGTTAGGGAAAACTAAAAATTGTTTTCTTAAAAAATATAAAAAATTAAAATGAAACTACTTTTAACTGCCTATGTAAAAATGCCAAACTCAAGTGTAAATTTGCAAATACTACATAACTGAAGTAAAATTCTAATTTGTTTGAAAAATGTAGTACTCAGCGTAAATTCCTTTTTTTTTTTTTGGCTTTTCTCTTGGCGAGATTTGCTCTTTTGTTTGCATCTTTCTTCTTTGTTGTTGTTGTTTTCCTTGCTTAATGCGACTGGAGTATTTCCATCTTTGTATTCGATCTATTAATTAATAAAATTTACTACCAAAGTGGTTTCTTTTTTTAAAAAAAGAAAAAAAAAAGGAAATTTTCACAAAAGGTCCTAACCTTTGTAAAATATAGAAATTTTGTCTCTAACCTTTTCTTTCAACCTCTAGAGTCTATAACCTTTCAAAATTTCTCACAAAAGGTCCCTATGGACGGAATTCATTCTTTTTTACTGTTAAAATGAAAAAGAAATGAAAAAGAATGGCCATTTTACCCATCGTATTAATTTTAGAATCAAACAAAAAAAAGTTTCTTTTAAATAAAGAATATAATAAAAAATCTCACACCACACCCTCAAGGCTAACGACACCTAATTCATAATTCCATTCTCGCATATAATCAATGATATATTGAATGAAACATTATATATATACACACACCTTGGCATCATTCGTCTTTTTATTCACCAGCCAAATCAAACTATCAAAATAGAAAAGTTGTTTGAATTTTTGCAGATCGCAATAAAAGAAATTGGTGGTGAAGGGCGAGGACGATCAAAGATTTTTTTTTTTTTTAAATGAGATTTTTTTTTGGATCTTTTTTCTTTATTCGAGAAAACAAAGGCGATAACAAGGGAGGAAGATAGAAACCAAAGCCTCCCAAAAAAGAAATAGCGAACAACAACTAAAAAAATAGTCAAAAGGAAAAGGACTATTGCAAACAACAACTAGAGTGTCCACGAGAATGATCAAAGATGCCAAGGAATTAATGTGATAAAGTGGATCATGCAGTGACATTGAGGATAAAATGTATAGATTTCAATTCTCTCTCTCTTTTCTTTCTACTTTTCCTTACATTTTTCCTTTTTTATTTTTCCATTATTTCTCCACAATCTCTTTCACAACGTCTATTTATCTATATCTCTCCTTCACGTCACTTTCAGGATAGACATTTGTATTAGAGATACTCTAAGAGTTGCCATTTTTAATGTGCTGCATTAAGATAAGGGTAATTTTCACATTAAGTCTACCCACCACTCAACTTTTAATCAATTTTATCCGTTTTTGTGTCTGAGGCCCATGACTTTTTATTTATTGTCACATTATATCATCAACATTACTCTTTGTCCCCGACATTTCAATTTTCAACATTTAACCCTTACTAAAATTACCATTATAATCTTGATTCTTTATTTTCACTCTATGACCAAGCTTCTAACTTTTATATACAATTTTGTCACCATCTTTTTTTTAGGTGTATAGGCCCCCAACCTTTCATTTATTTCGTAGTATGACCCTATAAACACTCTATGTCCCCGACCTTTCAATTTCAACTATTAATTTCTATTAAAATTATTATTATACATTTAATTCTTTAGATAAATAGTAAAAAAATAACAATAAAGAATAAAAAACCCACCTACCTTAGCCACCCAATGACAATCGCCGAAAATAGTAATAACAAGAAACTCAATCTACACGGGACTTGATAGACCAATTTGCATTAACAAAATTTACTGATGTACAAATTGGCGCGACGATTGCATCGGATTGAATTTTTCAAGTCAATGGATGCGCCCGAAAGAACTCATTTTTTATTTACTAAAATGGAACCAAACTCTAATGCCCTAACCTTAATTTCTTTTCAGTCACATCTATCTAATCATCACCCTAATTTGCCCTGATCTGATCTGATTTGCCAATTGCATATCACATTGTAGATTTCGAGACACCAAAGAAATTTATTCGCGACATAAACCAAACTCGATCCACTCTAAATCTACCCTACTTCCTTTTGTTGTCGCAGGAATATAATAATGTTATTTCTCGAACTTATTGTCATAATGATGCCATTTCTAGTACCAAAAGGAAGTGAGGAATTCCCCTTTCTTGCAAAATTTTTTGATGCCCCCTGGCGATTTTTAATTGGCGCATAGGATCATGTCAAGCAAGGAAAACGGGTTGAGGTAGACCAGGATGATGAGTAGAGAGTTACGACAGACCAAAATTCGAAATTGGGGGTATTACGTTAGGTTCCATTGTTTAAAAATCAAAAATGATTTTTTTCGGGGCGAATCTACCCCGATCCTTACCCACCACGTGATATGTGACGGATCTGAAAATCTAATCAGATCCATCTAATCAGATCCATCCCACTAAGTCATGGATCGACAACTTTTTTTTCCATATGGATTGGATATTCAGTGACTTCGGTACCGATCGAGTTTTTTTGCTATCTATATTTTTGGCAGTTGTTGTTGGGGTGAGCTAGGGTGAGTGGATCTCTCTCTCTCTCTCTCTCTCTCTCATTATTTTTTTATGAATCAATTGTAGAAATTGAAAATTCGAGGATGGAAAGTATTAGTGGAGAGTCTCTCCCCCACATTCTCCCAAAAATTTTCACTACTGGAATTTGTTGTTTTCATTCAAGTTTGGAGTATAAGTGAGACGGGTACCTAAATGGATAAAACATGGTAGAAATTATTTTCTTTTTTTATTATTTTTGTTTTTCCAATAAAAAAGTCTATGGGTCAATTTATAAAAGGTTGAGAACCTACCTACAAAATTGAAAAAAGAATAAGAACCCAATTAATATATAGTGTAAAGGCTAGGGACCTTATGTGAAATTTACCCTTTTGAAAATCAGGGCAAAAAAAAAATGGTTTCGTAGACACGCGACGGCCATCCACCATTTTAAATAATTTCAAACTTTAATATGTCGGTGCAGATTGATTATTATTTATAAATCCGAACAATCAAACAGGATGAAAAAAATTAAAAAAAATCTTCGAATAGAATTTTTAGCCAAAAATTGACTGTGGGGGAGTTGGACCAAAGTTTCACAAGCAGATATTTAACTAACTCATAATTCTTAGAAAGTTTAGACGAAGTCGTTCAAATGGGCAAACAAGTATTTAAGATGTATTACTAGGGTAATGAAAGTTAAGCAACACGTACGATGTCTCAGAAATTACAAGTTACGACAACGAATTATCATAGTAGAATCTATATATAGTTTATTATCAACAAAAAGTTATATGTTTCATTTCTAAATTGCTCTTGCAACAATTTCAACATCATTTATTCTTATTTATATTCACCAAAGGAAAAAGATTGAATACATTCATCTATCCAATAGTATGAAAAACTCACTACCGAATTAACCACAAAAATCCTAAGCTTAAAGTCAAATCATTTTGGAGTAAACCAATTTCTAGCATACATCTTTTAATAGTTCAAAGTATTAAAATAAAGTTCCAAATTTAAATGGTACCATCAACCAACAAATTGCTGTACTTGTGCAAATTTTCTTTTTCGCATCTTTTCTCTCCATATACCGAATTTACTTGAAACTAGCTTGAACAAAACCAAGTAAAACCGTCCCCTTAAAAAAGCGAATAAAATGGATCCTAATATGTTTCACACACTTTATGTGCATAAAAAGCAAACATGAAATATTGGGGAAGAATTATTGTGAGTCTAATGGATATATCACGGATCATGTACACGACAGTGGGTGAGCTTTGGCAATGTCTACGCCCATGGTTAACCAGTTATGCCTTGTGTGATGCACGGACATAAAATTATTAATAAAATAAATTATATTTATTTTTTATCATACGAAATAAATTATATTGTAACATTAGAATATCATAAAACGCCTAACATTAGCAATACATGGGTTAATTACACCTAACATCTCCAACCTTTCAAGTAATTATAGATCATGTCTCTAACATTTAATTTTCCTTTTCGATGTCCTCAACCTGTTAAAAGCATTACACATAACGTCCCTAGTGACGGAAATTGTCTCTTCTTCCGTTAAGTTGGAGGTATTATGGTAAAATACAAAAACTAAATATTTTAATGTTTAAAAAAAAAGAGGAGAGAAACCCTCCTTTGGCTGCTGGAAATGGCAGCCGCTATTGCTGTCATTTCCTGCATCACAGGGGGGAGACTCCCCCCATTTTCCCTCCATGTGCTGCCAGAAATGGCTGTCAAAAAGGGGGGTTCCAATGGCTGCCGGAAATGTCAACAAAGTGCTGCCATTTCCGTTAGCATAAATGAGAGACTCCCCCTTTTTTACTGCCAGTGCTGTCATTTCTAGCAGTACAGGAGGGGATTTCCCACCCTTTTGGTTGCCCAATGGCTACCGGAAATAGTAGCAAAAATACTGTCATTTCTGGCACCACAGTGGGGAAGATTCCTCTCCCTTTTGACTGTTATTTCTGGCAGCACATAGGGAAAATGGGGGAGTCTCCCCCACTGTGCTCCGGAAATGGTAGCACTTTGCTGCCATTTCCGACAGACATTAGGCCATTTTCCTCTCTCTCTCTCTATCCCCCATTTCTCCTTTTTTGAAAAATTTAAATATTTAAATGTTTAAAAAAAAAAAAGAGGTAGAGAGTCTGGCAGCCAAAAGGTGGGGAAGTCTCTCCCTGTGCTGCCGGAAGAGGGGTGTCTCCCCATCTCTCTTTTTTAAAAATATTTTTAAATATTTAGTTTTTTATATTTTACCATAATACCCCCAACTTAACAGAAGAATAGACAATTTTCATCACTAAAGACGTTAGGTGTAATGCTCTTAAAATGGTTGAGGACGTCTAGATGGAAAATTGAAGGTTGGGAACGTAATCTATAATTACTTGAAAGGTTGGGGGACGTTAGGCGTAATTAACCCGCAGTACATCATGATAAAAATAAAATCAATTTTCGAATTTAGATCAATTCAACATCTAGAAAATTTCTTTATCTTATAGCATGGTGAAGAGTCAACAATTTTTCGAAACTGATGTGAGTTATCTTAATGGTAATTTTCACTCTATGTTCCCCAGCATTTCCCCTTTTAGTCCATTGTATTCTCATTATTGTTTTGGGCATACGGGGCTTTTACTTATTGTATTACATCACTATCACCACTTTTCATCCCCATCCTTTCAATTTTCATGGTTAACCCCAATTAAAATAACTATTACACCCTTAATTTTTTATTTTCACTTTCAACCCAATCCTTCAACTTTTATATAATTTTATCCCTATCGCTTCTCTCGACCCATATAGCCATGGCCTTTCATTTCATTTCTAGTTGGGTTAGGGGTGGTGTGAGTAACCAGGGAGGTAGAGTGAAAAATATATTATTTTATTTATTTCTTTCTTTTTTTTTTACTTTTTTATTTTTTTCATTTTTACTTAAATAGTAGTGGTATAAAGTCATTTTTATGACATTAAGAATCTTATGTGTAATTTATGAAAGTTTAACTAGAATCCTAACGCCCCAATGGTAAAATGGTTCGGGGGTATTTCTGGCATAAGATATTCAACGGTCATATATGGGTCCGTTCCTCTCTCCTATCTACAGATATATATATACACATATATTCTATAATAATTGTTCTGAACTAGTATGTCCTTTTTTCTTCTGCACACCATCCCTTTCCAAGAAACTGCTTCTTCTTTTTTGAGTTTTTCAAGAAATCAGTATGCCCCATTTGGAGTCTTTTTCTTCTCAACCCAAGGAACAACTTCTTTCTATCTTTCTAGATCTCGAAGAATCGGGGAAGGCATCTAAGAAATCTAAGATACAATAGCGCTATTGGATTCCGATTTAACTAAATTAATTTTGGAGAGTATACCGGTTAAAGATGTTTTGAGACTGGAAGCAGTCTCGGTCAGTTGGCGAGAAATCATAGCTGACAATGGATTCACCAAGCGGCAATTATCTAAAGTCAATGGAAAATGAAAGAATGAAATGAACTTTTCTTTTTTCATTGATGTTGTTCCACAATATATAGACAATATATGATGTAATACAGGGAAAGAGAATATCCTACACAAAGATAGACTACACAATATCCTACGAGGAAAAACAAATCTTTACAATAATACATTAAATGAAGATAACTAGGTTACGGCACTGTCTTTGTAACATGTATCAATCAGTACGGGTGATGAAGTGTACACACCAACCTTGGTATGTGAGGATAATTGATTACAAATTTTCTTAATAGAAAAATGTGCTGTTGTTGCAATCAGTGCGAGAATACTATGCCTCTGACCTGAAAACTATAGGTAATCTAATAAAGCTTGAACCCCAATTTTCCGCTAAACATTGGTTTAGTTTAACCAACCCCTGCCATGGAGTGATTGGGATATCTAAAGAGTCTGGAAAGGTTTTGTTGTGGAATATCTATTCAAATAGGTATGTGGTCCTTTTTTGTTGAACTGCTGTGAAATACAGGCTTGTTTACAGTTTCCAAGAAAGAGGATTATCGGATAGTCAAAAGAACGGATTACATTATGTATGATATGCACTTCCGATCTCTGAATTTGAGATGTATGGTATTAAAGGGGATTATTGGACTATAGAATGCGCACTTCATAGCATCTCGAAAGATGGCCAAATGGAATCTTATATTGTAAAAGTGTTCAAATTAGAGGATTATAAGTTTTTTGACATAAGTTTGATACTGAAAATGGATACAACCGGGGCGGAAATTGACTTTGGAAATCTTGACGAGTCATTAGTTGTGACTTTTATAGCCGGTTTAAAGCTGGTTATTTGGAAGATGACAAATTACGGTATTAGTGATTCTTGGGTTCAAGTATTGTCAATTTTTTTTAGATCGCTTGGCCATTACAAAGCCAACAACATACTCAAATGATCAAAAAGATCTACCATTACCAAGCTACAAAAATGGTAGTTTTCCTGCCACGATGCCAGTCCACCGAGCTACCCAATGCGCCACTTTCAAATTCTCAATACATAAAGTCATAAACTATCAAATCTAAATGCAGTTAGTTCTTTTTAGGCAATCATTATCAGTACAAGAGTCTAAGATAAAAGGCTAAATCCATGGTCACAAGCTGGCATAATAAACCAAAGGTAACTGGATTTGTTTAATGTGTCTCAACACATAACTGAAAGCCATTATGGGCCTTGACCTGAGGTCTTCGCTGTATATAATGAAAAATTACGCAACGATGCAAAATATAGCAAAATAATGGCAAAATCATCTCATTGTAACAAAGATTGCTCATTGTAATGGTCATATCATAGTATTATGATTTCATCATTCAACTATCGACTTATATGTGCATTAGGTTGTGTTGTAACGGTGTTTATTCTTTATTCATGAACAAAATCAAGATATACATAGTCCTCAAATATGTAAGTGGCGGGGAAAGTAAACTTCTGCAATATAAACTGTACGGCTTAGGTGTTCAATTTTTGAATAATGCTAACCGCCATTACTTGTTTACTTGCCGGGTGACTTGGCGAGAAATCATAGCTGACGATGGATTCACCAAGCGGCAATTGTCTATAGTCGGTGGAAAATGAAATAATGAAATGAACTTCTCTTATTTCATTGATGTTGCTCCTCAATATATAGTACAATATATGATGAAATACAAGAAAACAGAATATCCTATCCAAAGATAGACTACACCATATCCTATATGATGAATATCATATACAAAGATAGACTACACAATATCCTATAAGGAAAAATAAATCATTACAATAATACATTAAATGAAGATAACTAGGCTACGGCGCTGCCTTTATAACATGTATCAATAGGTGCGGGTGACAACGTGTACACACCAGCCTTGGCATGTGAGGATAATTGATTACAAATTTTCTTAACAGAAAAATGTGATGTTGTTGCAATCAGCGCGGGAATACTATACCTTTGACCTGAAAACTCTAGGTAATCTAATAAAGTTTGAACCCCGATTTTCTTCTAAACGTTGGTTTAGTTTAACCAATCCCTGCCATGGAATGGTTGTGATATCTAAAGAGTATGGAAAGGTTTTGTTGTGGAATATCTGTTCAAATAGGTACATGGTCCTTTTTTCTGTTATACCATTTCATTTATTAATTATTTCACTTTAATAATTTTATTTTTTTTTATAAGTATACACATTAAATAGGGGTATATAAGAGAACTAATATTTCAACTATACTTTTTAAAAAGGGTAGTGGAAAATATTTTGGAGTGAACGAAAAATAAGAACTAGACCCCTTTTTTTAGACAGATGTAGTATTAAAGAACCTAATAAAACTTCGGGCTTATAAGCTCTTATTACTCAATGGGCATTTAAGTTAATATATATATATATATATATAAGAATATGTAATGTAATAAATTATATAATTTAGCCATCATTTGTAAATGTGATAAAAATGCATTCGAAAAACGTGATTTGTTAAATTTTAAAAGTATGACCTGACTTTTGGAAATTAGATGATTGATTGTCAGTTTTCTTGTAATTTTCCCACAAACGATGTCTCGTTCTACGCTTCAAGCAAAACCACTTGCTAAATTAATACTTCCTCCGTCGCACATAGATAAGACGGTGTGTAATTTCACGTAGATTAAGAAATTGTAGATAATTTTGTTTGAACATTTTATGTGTTATTTTAATTTTAACCTTCATACCTAATTAATAATGTGAGAATAACCAATATAAATTTATTGAGAAAGAATTTGAGTGGTTATATACAGTAAATGACCTTAAATTATAAAAATTGAAATTGGTAGAACGCTAGAATTTGGATAGTTATATACAGTAAATGACCTTAAATTATAAAAATTGAAATTGGTAGAACGCTTTTCCCTAAAATTTGTGTATACTAAGATAGATTAAATTTGTTAGCTAAATAGACGTAAACATGGAAACAAGTATACTAAAATAGATTAAATTTGTTAGCTAAATAGACAAACATGGAAACGAAAAATTAAATGCACGTTTGATATAGCAACTAGACTATCATTTTAGGACGGTCTAAAATGAAATACTAGACTATCTTTTTGGGAGAGAGGGAGTAACTTTCTTATGCAAGAACCAAATGATGATAGCATCTGTTTGTTATGTTTTGTAATTAATCATATCTATCATAAATTTATTTTGAAGCATCTCAAAGTGACTTTTTGAAGTTGAATATTTTATTTTAAATATTGAAGATAAATAAATATTTTTAATACTAAAAATAGGTTTCACTATCTCGATCTGTAAAACCAAACTATCTATTTTTGTTTTCATTTTATTTCATATATAGTTCAATCTAGATTCAATACTACAATTGTTAGAGGATAATGTTATTTATTTGGACACAGAATATTTACAAAATTGCATGCATGCTGAAAATAATAAGATGGTGCAAATATAGCCACTAGACAATGTTTGCATTAATTAGGAATAAACTGGAAAGTCATACAAAGTGTTCTATGTCATCTTAAATAATTATATTCCGGCAAAGAGAGATATGACAAAAAAGACATTTGAATCATATCTTTCAGATTATGTTACCTATATCATTATTTACAAATCTCATTTTTCAATTTGAATATGTTCATAATCGACATCTAATTAAAGATAATATATACATCCATGATCCATGAAATGCTAGCTTTAGAGGGAGTCAAAGTGCCCGAAGGCATGCATTTCCGATGCAATATTATATTAGGTTAGATAAGACTGGTGTAATAAAAGTAAAACCTTTATGTATATTTATATTTCACTCTTGAAACAAGCTGGTAAAAGAGAGCGAGAGAGAGATTATAAAAGAACGTTAATCCCATGATTAACTCGAATTACATAATAGAGCAGGCATTTGGATTATCATCACTAAACATAAGCGTGTACTGTTCTTCAACTGGATTAAGAGTGGCAACTGCTGGATCATTAGTTCCTCTAACATAATTCGGAGGTGCCTTTTTGTCGTAAACTCCTGCAGCATAAGGGTGGGCAATCATTGTGTATGGAACATATGGCCATGGTTCTGACTTTTTTCCCGTAGCTTTAGCGGCCTTCAACACCTTTTTTGGATCAACAAAACCCGTTACCGTTGCCTTCTGGTTCTTCAAGTCCACCTCCACAGATTTTGCTCCTACATCAACGTTATTTTCAACCGCATCATGTATCATAACATGTTACATGCATGTCTGGTATGCAGTACTAGAATGATATACTAAAACGTACAACATTTTTTAGTTACCTTTTACTCTGGAGAGGGCCTTCTTGACTTTAAGTACACATCCTTCACAATCCATTCTAACTTTGAGAGAAACGGTATTCATCTGCTTCCTTTTCTTGCCCTTTGTCGTGCTGCTAAGCAGGTCGGACAAGTACTCCATAGTGCCTGAAACCCCCATCTTCTTGTTTTTGTCTAAATTAAAAGCTTGAAGCTTCAAGGGAAAGAGAAGAAACAAAACGCTACTCTCTTCTTTCAGAAAAACAGATTATAACTTCAGCCAGACAGAAATTTTTGACGAAGTTTACCAATTTTCTAGAGGACCAAGAATGTGTGTATATATATAGATGGTGGGACTCAAAAATATCAGAAGCGACAGGCTGCAGAATGCAAAATAATGGAGTGGGGTAGTATGGTTAGCCTAGAAGGAGCAATAAACTTCTTCTTTAACTTGCGGGATTCTCTCTTTTCTCATATATAATTGCTTCCAAACTCAAATGCAAACTCTCCATTTATAAGAGGATTACTTGTGGGGGGAAGACTGTTAATTAAATAAACTTGAGAGTTGAGAGAAAGAGACCTTGTAACATTTTGGACCAAAAAGTTTGTTAAAAAAATGGTTGCATGATTCTTGATAGATTCGGATAACTTTGATCTACTGCCACGTTCCAATAGATCGTAGCAATCGTGTGGCAGATGAAAGAAATCGAGGGTGGATAGAGTGTCCACTTGGAAATAAAAATTCAAATGGATCAGTTAGTAGCTTGTAAAATTAAGGTTTGATGGTTACTTGCATTTTGTCCACTTTTGAATTGTTTGGACTTTGGTTGATTGGGGCGGTGGGGTTGTGGAAAAGCAGGGGGGCCGTGGAAGAATAAATCACGCCCACAAAATATGGTGTATTGGACATGTGGCAGCCATCCACAATGTGAATACTTGTTCAAAATTTAATTTGTAGATGGAATTAATTTGTCAGTTGCAAAACCAAACTAAGGAAAATCATACATGCAATGCATGCAGGTTAAGTTAATACTTTCAGGTTTCCTATGAAAGTAATAGTTCGTTTGTCGGCATGGCTTATATCTTGTTGTCAAACCGACCTTATCCAGGACGAGAGTATGGACGTTATTTTAGTTATGACCATAATAAATACGTGGTCCAACTAACTAATTAACTAAAGCTTGACTAGACCTTGATCAAAAGTTGGGATATAAATTGTGGTTAAGTTTAGAATTAATGGACCACACCGGTATGTTTTCTACATTTTTTTTAAATGATTATTATAATATAATATAATAATAAATTGGGAGGGGGTGAGGCGGTTATGATTCAAATATGGGTAAACACCTCGGTAAGAAATATGCCTTACCATTGGGCCATCTCTTTGGCCACCGGTAAGGTTCTACTTAATATATAGTATCTGTGGAATGATAAACACTATTGATACCATATATATATGTGTGTGTGTGTGTGATCGTGATCATACATCATGCACGAAAAATATATGATTGTATGCGCATGGTTGAACGCCTTTTTACCATTTCTTAACTGCTTGGAAACTGCTATTATTTGGATAGCTTCTCTGGACGACTATCGTGTCTTACATAAATAAGGATACAATTTGGCAATTGAAGTATGTTTTTCCTCTCCTTCATTCAGTTACTTTCTTAAAATTCTGTTATCTTATTATTATTACTAAATACAGATTCTCACACCGAAGTATATGTTGGAGACTAAGCCCCTTCTTTCTTTTTTTACAAGAACATAGTCAACCAAAATTGAAGACTTTGCGATCAGCTATCTATAAACCTAAATCATTTACATGTTACTATATCATATATGTTTCATGATGCTACATAATATAGGACACATAACCACAAACTAAATTTTAGCCTTTTTTTTTTAAATTATTAATCTATGTGACTTATCAAAGAGGTGTGTGTGTGTGTTGGTGAGGGGTGTTAAATCGGCACTAATTTTATTAGAAAAATGCTTTATAAACTTTGACAAAATTAAGGGAGAAATTGCCCAAAATCGACGGCACAAGAAGAGGCACCCACCAGAGGCCACAGAAATCATTGCATTCAACTGTTTGATTAAATTGATTTGTGTCGAGTGCCAGACATTTGGATGAATTACAATCTTGCAGTTCTTCAAATATTATCACGGTCTCTTTCACGGACTTAAATGTTACACAAATATTTATTTGTTGAACCCTATATTTATCATTTTATTATTTTTTTTCTGAGTTGAAAAAATCAGACATATCTAGATAGAAAAATTAAAAGTTTAACTTCTCCTTCTGAACATGATTAATTAGTATGGAAAAAGAAAAGCAAAACGAAAAGAATAATTGATTCGAGAAAAGAAGAAACCAAAAGAAGATAGCAAAAAGAAGGATTCGTATCCCAAATGATAAAAGTTTGGCATATTACAAAAGAAGATTCAGTGTGTAGACCAACACTTATACTTTGCATATACTCATACATATAATATTAATGGCACTATTTCCCTTTATCCATAAGTTCCTTGGCTACATTCTAAACTACCAATGGAATATCCAAATAATTATCTCGATAACTTTAAACTAGATCAAGCAATTAATATATAAATTTTGTTTACAGTAAACTTAGTTTTGACTATGTAAATTCATCGTCAAATTAATATCAACTTACTTATTAACCACTAAAACATGATCTTCCAAGTTATTCGGTTACAAATAATGTAAATTCATTCTCCCTTTACTAGCCACAACCCTAAAATACCCAAGACTTTGGAGCATATAGTTTCACTCCGTTTTCCATAGCTTAGCTTCTAAGAGATTCTGGAAATTCAAAAGACAAATTTCTAGTCACAATCATCAAGGAATTTAATTTCCATTTTTTCCCCTTTTCCGGCATGAACCTTTTGAATATGCTACTTTACTTTTCCAATGTATTTCCACCATCGACACCAAGACAATACGTAGAATAAAATATACTAAAACAATGAAATTTATTCCACGTACAATATATAAGGGATACTTAGGAGTCAGGATCACCCACCCACTATGGGTGGGGTTACACTGTCCACTTCTGACGTGAGACACAAATAGCCTATACAGACGTGCTACTATGTGTGCGTCACATCTAGCCATGTATATACCACGTCAGTATTTGACGGTGTAACCCCGCCCAAAGTGTGTGGGTGAACAAAATTGGATACTTGGGTGCTTTTAAGTAGAGCACTTTTTACATAGACCATATTAAGGAAATTTACAACGTTATCTTAAAGACAAACCGACCTTATCCATAATTTTGATATATTTGATGCTTTTGAATGAGACATTAAACTAACGTTTCATAATTAATGCCGCGCGTCTCTATTTATTTAGTTTCAAGTATACTAGTTATTAAGAACCGATCCAACTTAATTCTTTCTTTTTGACTCATGAGAGGCTATCGACTCTGATGAAGATTCAAGTGAAGTTTGATAAACTACTACCATATTAGTTGAGAATTGCACCATGTAAGTAGAAGCAGTATTAGAGACATAAAAACAGACATTCTTATTATTATTATTTTTTTATGAAATAATCGACATTCTTATTTGACACAAACTCATTGGATAATTATTATATGGACACTTTTTCAACGCCTAATGTAACTTTGTTACATTGACAATGTCAGTTTTTCTTTTTTATGTGCCATCTCTATGTCTCCCTAAAATTTTTGTATAAGGATTTATAAAATTGATGGACCATCAATATGGATAGGTTCTTGACTTTCATGTTGATGAAATATTGTACTTCTTTATGGAGTCATGATTAGCACTCAAATCTAAACTGTTTAAATCAAAATATTTCAAGAACAGTACGCCCTATTTTTCAATCATCTTCAATGTTTTCAAACATAAAAAACCAAATATTATATCCAACATTGTTATGTATTAAAGTCACTAGTTACTCAGAGGCGAACAGGAGGCTGGACTCTGTGGTAAACTCATTTGGGCTGCCCATCTCAATTACATGCTCGCGGTTCACATCAAATAAATCTAAAATTAGCAAAAACGGATATACGACACTTGCTGGGTAAGTGCTGCTTAAAATGTTTTTAACCTTCTATGCGATTAACGTTGAAGTATAATGTTACTCTCTATTACTTATTTACTAATTGGGTGACTTAGTGTGGCAATATATGTCTTTTTTCTTCCACTCTTATTTTGAAAATTTTATAGACCAAGTCACCTGGTAAGTAAGATGACAAGAGAAAGTAAATAGAATCATTAATCAACACTAAAATGAGCACAAACAAACCACCATTTTGCAAGGTATGTTAAGGCATAAATTTCATATATATATATATATATATATCTAGTGAATATGAAACTAGTATACAACACACAAAATGGACCTCTAAATTTTAGTGGTAGTTCGAGCTCATACAAGCCGGAGCTACCACAACCGTTACAACCCCTATAATAATTGAGATCTAAGCAAAGAGGAAGAATAATCATGTCTTCGACGCTTAAATTATTATTGATAAGTAGCTTTCTAAAATTATGACAAATTGAAAGAAAAAATTGTCATCTTACACGACACACGATCGGGTACCCACAAAAGACCCCAGAAGAACAGTGCGTTCAACTGTTTGGTACAATTATTTATTTCAGGAGCAAGACATTTGGATGAATCCCAATTGTTTTGCAGCAAAAATTAATCTTGTCCTTGTCACAGAATGAAACATTAGATTTTCAAAGATCCTAAGAAGCCTATCCTGCTGGTCGGGCTTTTTTAAATGATATATGATACGATATTATTATATAATATAATCATCATGATTAAGTGCATGATTAAGTTTATCATGTCAATTTGACCACGAGTGCAAAAGTTCACAGGAGGGGAAAATTTTTTTTGAATCTTTTATCTCAACAGATAATGTTATAAGCTTTCAGTTTGACGTCTTAGCGAGATTGGGTCACTTTTATAAAGTTTGCATCTTGTTTGGCAACTTTACATGTTACCTTCTTTTCGATATATATATATATATATATTCCAACAATTTTTCTACGGCAATCACGTGATCTCCAATGAACAAATTTCTGATACTCCAAGACTACCCACCCCATCTTCTATAAAAAAATTAGAAACCGACATGAGAATTCAAAAGGTCCAACTTACGAATTATGGAGAATTATAGAGACCATATGAACACGTGGCACCATGTAACACAGACGTGACTGCCACACGGCACGGGCATCACATTTGCATGCAGGCTCCCAATAATGCCAAATGTCACAGACATGGCACAGACATAGCAGCCACTTGTGCGCCATGAGTGCATGTGCATGTGGTCTCCATAGTTAAAAGATTGCGAGGTTTTATAGAAAATTTTGGTATGCCATAAGCCTATATAATTGACTCTCATATGAAATAATATGGGCTTTTACATACATGTGTGGGAATCAAGCTCCTTTTTTCAAAGATATAAAAGAGGCATTTCCAGCCACAAGACTACAAGGCCCAATACTTCGAAGAATCTACTTCATTTTCATATAACTTCCAAAAGATTCTGCCCTCTTCAAAATGCAAAACTCCTATCCCAATCCATCAAAGAATTTTCATTTTCTTCACTTTTCAGCACAAGGGCATCACATATGCTGCTACTTCTGATCTTCCAAAATCATCAATAAAGTACTCTATGGAATTCACACGAGATATTTGGCCATTAAATATAGCGACTACTCCACTGATCAGCAGGTAAAGGAGCAGTACTACAGAAAACCATCAAATATAACAACTATTTCACTGATCAGAGACTATCGACTTGATTTAGATACAAGGACACTGAGATATCGATAGACAGATTTACAAATAAACATACTAATTGCAAAGTTGATGAGTTAAAATATTAAGCATACAGCCCACAGTAACAAAAGCAGACTTGTAATACCATACTGATGATGCACCAGGATAAGTGAGGCCATAGAAGGTTTCGGAGGGGTTCGGCCAGCAACAGCAGGAGGAACAGCGTGTCCAATAGGGGGCTGTTGTTGTTCAATTGTTGGCAAAGATTTTGGCGATGAACCACTTGGGGGAGGTGTCAGATGGACTTCCATGCTGTCACCAATGTCATCACCTGTCAACACAAGAAGAATTATTCCCGTATAAGTAAAGAGATCATTCATTCAACAAATAACTAAAAGAGGATGGCAAACTCTAGCAAATTTTACTTGTATATCATGTGAAAATTTTTATTGAGAATCAATCATATACTTGTTAAAAGCAAAGTTTGCTCACAATCAAGTCAATTACACGAGCTTAGAACAACACTATAAGAGAAAAAGTTAATACTTAAACAGTGTTTTTACTTAGTTGCTTTGCTTAGAATAGCTTGAGAGTAAAAACAAGACTCCAATTGCTTAGAATAGCTTGAGAGTAAAAACAAGACTCCAATTTATACCAGTAGGAGCTTTCCTTCTTTGCTTCGAATAGCTTAAGACCAAATGTGACGCCTGTTTATACTAGTAGTAAGAGCTAACTTTTCAGGAATCTTAGGTCTATTAAGTTCAATATATAAAAATGCATGCGCTCATCGCAGATTCCTCATCTAGTACATTTGACAAGTATTATGAATTCACGCTCTTCCGATCTGATTAGTTTCTTACAGTAGCATAATATCTTTTGTGATGTCTTCTTTTCTCTTTCACCCATTTCATTTATTGTAAATCATAATGAATTCCACAGTGCATTCAATTCTAGAATACTTCTATGTTTACTCAAGTAATTGAAATCTGTGAAAGATCATGAATTTTGAAGTGACCTGCTTATTTTCCTTATATAATGCAAAGATCGCCTCCTAATTAATCATTTTTTCCCTTCTACTATTGGCTTTTTATAAGGAGAGAAAAATAGATTTGTTAAAATTTACTTACAATTGGACATAGACCAGCCCAGCTTCAAGTTCTCCCAATCAAAAACCATCCGGTAACCCATCAAGAAGTTTTCTGCATGAAATATAATTTTTTGCAAAAAAAATTAATATGCGCCAAGCACCAAAGAATATATGGTTTGCACATCTGTTCATTCTCAATTGTAGAAAAATAATCCAGCAATGAATTTCTCCTATGCCTGAGACATAGAGAAGCAAGAGAAAAGCCAAGGATGAGGAGGTATAATTATGTGGATAAAATTGTACTTACGTCCAACTACACCAAGATCCACGTTCGTCGAAAGTACGCCTAAACAACTTAAGACACCCTGCAGAAAAACTTTGAATTAGACAATGTTTGTTTTGAATGACCAATCTTTATCCCAATAAAACTCCAAGTATGATCAAGCAAACAGTTCTTTGAACTCTATCAGTTACATATCACGAGTAACGGAAAAGAACAACGTAAGCATACAAGAAAAAGAATGTAATTCTCTGGGCCATCCAAAGTCACTACCAAGCTATTTTGCTACAGTTTTTTTATTTAACAAGAAAAAGAAAAGGGGAAATTATATCCAACAACGTGTATCTTTTAGGCAAACGGCTGAACAAGTTAGTAACGAACTACTTTTACATGGTAAAGAAACCAGAAAGTGATCTAGAAATGAATGCTCTTGCTGTTTTTCAAAGCTTTTAATCACTTCTTACAATTTTATTTCAATTGATTTTCAGTTGATTAAAGTCAACATAGATTATAATAGGTAATTCCTGATTATCATTCCAATATACAGTTAAGCAAAGACTATAGGATACAGCAACTTCCAAAGGATTTAAGTGGTCTTTTTCTTGTGGATGTTCTCCAATCATTTTACGCCTATTTAAATACTTGTACAATAATGCCAGATAAAGTAGATACTGGTTGGCATCAGTTGTCTAAAAGATATAACGAAATAAGAAGGGTTATAAATATGCACCTGACGATCATCGTGAATCTGGAACATGGGATTTTCAATTAAAAAGCTTTGGTTCATGGAGAACACAAGTTTCACGCTGGGTATATTTAGTGAACTGCAATTAAAACAGATCGGAAGAGCAGCTCTAAAAGAAGAGATACAAAAATGACCAACGTTTGAAGTATAGTAAGGTAGAAATCAACCAACTTTCGAGATGAAAATATTAATGATAATAAATAAATATATAAAAGCTCAAGCAAATCCTAAGTTTACCGAGCCTTGTAACAGTAGTCAAATCCTTCTGTCCTAATCCTCATAGCATTAACTTGTTTGTCAAACTGTAATACAGAGAAGTACGAATGAAATGACAACAAGCAACATGTAACAAACAGTTAGGAAAAGATAAATGAATGAATATTGCAAAATTTTTTATAATAGGAGAACCTCAGCAACCACTTGTTTGTATGTCTCAGAAGGAAGATAAGTAAATGATGACCCCGTATCTACTAGCACTTTGAATTCTGCTAGCTTTAGACAGGAACTAGCAACACAATAACCCTCCACTTGAACAATATATGCAACACTGACAAAAGGAAGGAAGAAATCAAAAATAGAAAACTGTTCCTTAACCATAAACACTAGTACTAGAATATAAAATGCACATCCTGACTAATTTAAACAGGACACAGGCATACGGTTTTTCTTTTGATGGTAAAAATGAAGTAGATCTTTGAGATTTAGGGCCTTGATCCCCAAAGAAAATTCTCCCAGAATAGCTCTTGTCATAGCAAAACGAGAATGAATGTGGGGCAATTCCTGATTTTGCAAGCAAACTTGGAAAAGAAATGCCGCCAGACCCCAATCCCATTAGTCCATCAGGAGCGATTCCTTGCAAATAATAACCACTTTGTTTGCTACCACAGCTGCACTTGAAAGCAATGTTGGAAAATCAAAATTAATAAAAAATAAATAAATAAAAGAGGACTAAACCAAAAATTAGAAAATAAAAAAATAAAAGTAGGGGGAGAAAAGAAACAAGTTTGTGAAGTTCAGCAGAAACGTTGAACATACCCTATAATCACAGGGGCCGGGGTAGATTGCTGTTTATTTCCTCCCACTGAGGCCAAATGTATCTGATCCTCAAACAAAAATCCAGAGCTTGAAGTATCTTGTAAATAATTCACAATATAAGGGCAGAGCTCGTTTGGACTTTCGCAATTGGACCCTTGGTCACACAATTCATGGCTGCAGGGTAAGTGCTTGCTAGTGCTTGAGAGGGATGGACTATACTGACTCAGATCTCTATCCTGCATAATAGATGCCCCAAACAGGAAGGAGCACCTGCCAATCAATCACTGGAGAATTAACTGCTAAACCCGCTATCAGTCACTTATTACACTACCACAGGTAAAAGCATTTTACCTCCCTTGGCAACTAAAAAACCGTAGACAAGTTACACTCAGAAAATAAGAAGTTGAATTAAAAGACTTATCGAAGTTAATCTCAAATTGCATGCTCATCCATGTGCAAGAAACAAACGCTAATGTATAATTATTTTTCCACATTATTGAAAGCGGAGCTCAAATTGCATGCATCACACGTGGAATCAACAAAAACTTATGAATTATTATTTTTCCACATTATTGGCAACGGAGACTTTGCTACTTTTCTCTAAAGAGAAAATGCCAAGATCTGGAGCCTGGAAGAAAGATAGGGATCTTTTGGGTCATAATTGAACTGCATTCTGTCACTAGGTTTTACTTTACCTTTCAGCAAAGGAGACCCTGATAACCAGAAATCAATTCATTTTTCAAATTTGTTAATTGGTAACGTACAGAAAGTGGTAGAACAAAATCAGTATATGATTGAGATCCTCAAAAAATTAATAAGGAAAAACTCAGGAAATTCCTCACTAGAACTCCGATAATGGAGCTCAAAGAAATATTTTCTATATATTGCGAGAGAAAACACAAACATATCTAATGTTGGAGATTGATAGCCTACCAACTTGTAGTAACTAAAAGACAGTGGAGCACATTGAATGCAATCACAAGGAACCCAAAACAAATCACTTCCGGTATCTAACGCAACAAGGAAAGAAGTGTTTGGTGTGCCTACATCAATCCATGTATAATGCAACCTGCAAAAGAAAAATCGCATAACAATTACACTTCAAGTTTTAATATGAGTAGAAATAAATGTACTGTAAACAATATGGAAGATAAAAAAAATTGTGTCAATCTCAACATTCTCCAGTGTGTTCTTATGTTCCCGTTACATGTTGAGTAAGCTTCTCATTAGAAATAAGATTGTCTCGGTGAAACCATGGAGATGACAAAAGTTTAAATGTACTGTAAGTGAAGATTCCAATGAAGCAAACATCTAATCCAGATATTTGAGTACGACGGTAAGAAGTAAACTACTGAGTTTGTAATCAACGATTACTAATTCCAGGGGGCCTTTCTTAAGCTTTGCTCCGCCGCTGGCTCCCCCCACCTCCTCCCTCCTTTGTTTTCTCTTAAAAAGGGATGATTATAAGTAATAAGCCAGAAGTAGGGGGGAAGAGAGGTATTACCAATAAGTACATTGAAGAAGGATTCTCTAATCCATTAATTATCATGGAATGGAATTAGACCCATTACAGAAATGGTTTTACTCCAAGTGTTGTAACTTTATAGCAACGGGAAACTTAGGGTATACATGTAAACATAGAAAGGATTCACTGCCCAAGTTAGAAGCTCCACCAGTGTCAATCTTATTGTTCCTCATATTTATATATCAATTGAACATCTTACTGAGAATTGAGAAACTAATTAAAGAGCAATGGAGATCCCAGGAAAAGATACAGCATATATGTGACTTTCAATCTATACCATATTTATTTACAGAGAATGCTAAGCTACCAGAGAATAGAACCGCTATATTTTTGAATGGTTTCTCAAATAAAATTTTCCAGACGAACACCCTCAATTGTCCACTAAATTAGCATAAGAATCATTGTTTAATGGATAAAAAAAGTATGCAATGCCAAGAGGAAGGTTTAGACAACAAAGAGGGGCAAACACGAATTCATATTTCTTTGCAATTCTTCAGGAGGGATAACCTTAAAAACAAGCAGTAACATTTTCTTTATGCACAAATATTGTTTAAGTTAAAGGTATTTTAGTTTCTTCTATTGTGAGGAAAAGCAACCGGTTCCAAGTGTGGCAAGACCTCAAAAGAGAGACAAAAAATCACAGCTGACTTGTGTCATTTGCATGGCATGCCAGTCCAAATTTTATCAAATATCTGTCTTCACACACACACACACACACAAACAAGGGAGAAAAGGGGAGGGGCGGGGAAATAGGGGAAGAGTAGGTATGGTTCAAATATCTGTCTTCAAAGTTCAAATTAACAAAATATAGGCAACAGTATAATGTATGCCAAATTAGTAAAATACACTTTCCCTGTTATTTGGACTCAGAGGAAAGATTACGTCACGTTTAAGTGCCAAAACTCGGTTACCAAATCAAATTTAAGAATATGGCACATTAGCATTCCTAGGTGCAGCATTCGAGATTGCGAGCAAGACAATTTACGTCATCACTGGGCATACAATTGATGACTTGTGGTGCAATATAAATATCCGGTTTCCCTTTTTGGCATTTTCCTCCATATTCTCTCATCTAGCCAACATAGCAGTATTCAAATTTTGACTAATCAAACAAAAAAGTGGAGAAGTACTTTTATTTCCCTTAATTTTGAAAAATATACAATTTCTGCCACAAAGTAGGAAAATTGTTAGTTTTATGCATAAAGTGGTTTAACCAGTTGGGGAAAATTTTGCCATCTTCCCATATTCTTGTTCTCCATTTCTAGTACGAGAAATGAGGCAGATATTTATACGTACACTAAATGCACCAATTCTGCATTGACGAAAAATGTATCAAATATAAATGAAAAATTTTATAATTTTGGCTAATCTAACATAATTTTAAACCCTAACCCCCAAATATACAAAACTAATATACGCCCATATAAATAGAGAAATAGGAAACACAGCAAAACCCAAATGCATTCCATCATTTAAACACGAAACTTCCAAAGATAAAAGGAAACTACACGACGCTCTTCCGATCTCTCTTGTTCCCAGCACGTCGCACTCACATTTGCATAACAATTAACAATCGAGCAGCATAAAGCATATTACTGAAAATCCAAATAAAGAATTTTAAAATAACTCAGAAAGAAAATAATTTACTTACCAACCCAAATCATTACCATAGTTATAAGTTTGGCCGCCCAGATAGGGAAAGAAAAGCTGATTTTGGGTACCAAGCCTCAGCCTTTGCCGCTTCAAATCACTGCCCAACAGCAACCTCATATGCTCCAAGCTCTTTTTCTCCGGCCACGCTCCTCTGGCGTTATTTTTCCATTCACTCTTACCTTTTAACACCCACAACTGCTGCGCTTCATCAGAAAACCTATGAATCAGCCTTGAAGAGTAAATGGGGGTATCAGCAGTGACCAGATTTGCACCAAAGATGGAGAACAGGGTGATTGAAACAAGAATTGCAGTAAAAGGGAGCTCCATTGAAGTTATGCACAACAATGTGAAAATGGAGGTGGGTTGGGAGAAAATGCAGGTGGCTGAGGAGTTTTTTTGTAAGCACTTTTGCTAGTTAGTTGAGAATGAGCAGGGGATTTTTGGTTGAATATGCATAAATGTGCTGACATGGAGGAGTTTTGTAAACAGGGGGCTTGTTCCTTTTATGGAGCCTAGACAGCAAAACTTTTATACTTCCACCCCCCGAGAGGTTTGTCGCAGGAAAATGGCATTATTTTGCCCGTTAAGTTTTTGTTTGTGGTTGCCTAAATACCCTTGACTAAAGAGTAGAGAAGTGACACTGAGGGAGAGGAATCGAGAATTATATACTCAAACTCACAATAGAACGAAAATATTCAAAAATCTTTCATATTTCATTTTATGAAAAATTTTCAAACACTTTCTAAAAGTTTTGTTAAAAAACTTCTCACCCCATATGACATGCATGGATGCACGCCATGTGTATTTTAAATTCATTGCATGTCATATGAAAGGGAAGTTTTTTAAACAAAACTTTTGAAAAGTGTTTGAAAATGGCTCTTCATTTTATATAGTCCGTATTGATACACACTACATGTATTTCAAGTTCCGGTAGTGTGTATTTATGCAAGTCACCATAAGAAGTAAAGTTTTGTAATAAATTTGAGCAATACTTGCTATATACTAGAATTTTCTTTTCTTTTTTCCTTTTTTTTTGCGCTTTGCGTTGGGAAATATTATGGTTTGAAAAGAGATAATGACAAAGAATTACGTAAAGAAATAGAAGATAGATAACAATTTTTTTTTTTAGGCGATAAAAATGGAAAACTTCTTTTAGGGGTCCATTTGGTTCCCAAGTTATAACTAGAGATAATTGTTTGTCCCATTTTCCTATGCACATCATATGTCAAATTCAAATTTAAATTTAAATATATTTACTAATATACCCTCCATGCTTGTAAATAGATATCTACGAGTATAAGGTGTTACTCGTAAAAATGACCCTAAATTCAAATTTAAATTTAACATATGACGGTCTCATAAATTGGGATAAATAATTTGCGCAATTAATAATTTTCCCTTAGATAATAAGGTACACAATGATAAAAGTTTTTAAAAAAACTAAATAACTACATAATAAAATAACGAGCAATTCATAAGTACCATAAACTACTACATATAAAATAGTTTAGTATCAATCTTATATTTTTTGTATTATTGCCTCATCTAATCATCTTTTGGCATGCGAATTGAATGTGATGATGAAAAAAGAGAAAAAGTTTTAAAGATTGAATGAAAAAATGGGAATTGAATGAAATGTTTTTAAGAGAAAATAATGGCAAGTTGAGGAAGATAGTGACAAAAATTTTTAAAGACGAATACATAGTCATCTATTCAGAATTCTACTTATGGATGAGAAAACGTTTTTTCAATAAGTGGTGATTAAAGATTAAAGTTCTAGAATTTACTTGAGCATTGTTAATGAAAAAGTATAAAACAATAAAAACAGTTTGCTTGAAAGGTTATATAGTACCAAAATATAAATGAATTACACGTCAAGTGATAAAATTTGAAAAGAGTAGGGTCAACTATAACATACTACTTTTGTGCCACGAATATAGCTCAATTTCAATTTTCACAATTATTAAGAAAAGTGCAATTAATAGTATTAAAAACCCCTAATATACTCTTTTGTTTACTAACTATTCAACTTTAAATAATACTATTTTATTAATTACAATATACGGTAAATAAGAGTATAAAAGAAAATTAATATTACAAGTACTTTTTTTAATAAAAAAGTGGATTATATATTTAAAACAGATGAAAAATGAAGTTATGAATATCTTCATGAGACAGATTGTAGTATTTGGAAAAAAAATAATAATAATGTTGTCAACAGGTTGATGTAGTAATTAAATACTCAACCACTCACTAAGAGTTATCGGGTTCGAAATCTCATGTGCTCTTCCTCTCCACCCCTTCAAATCAAATATAATAATATTTTTGAAGTTAATAAATAATAATAAAGAAATAATAATTAAAAAAAAGGTCGACAAGATTTCGGGGGACATTCTTGTCATTCTAACGTTGAATGAAATAGCGTGGACTGTCAATAGTTTTCCCGGGCGTGTCCATATCTTCACAAATAGAGAGAGTGAAAATGAAAAAAATACAGGGTTGTAACGTGCGCCGGAGGTGCGGGCTACAGTCAACAGCAGTCTCGTGAAAGCTACACGTGGCATTAGAAATCTGGTGATTATTCAAATTTGGGCGAAAGCTTCGAGGTAGCGTGTCACACGGAGCACATTACGCCATTTTTTTGGTTTATTAAGAAAGTGTTTGACAACTGCATAAGATTATAATCTACGACGTGACATTACTCTATTAGTTATTTTTATAAAAAGTAAATAATTACAATTTGATTTTTACTTTTTGACTTTTTAAAAAAAATAAAACTAATGAAATAATATTGTGTGACAGATTATAATCCATTATAATTGCCAAACACCTTGTAAAAAATAAAGCACCCCAGGTCATACATGTAGAAGTAAAACTACATCGTCAATTAAAAAATATTCAATTTAGTTTTAGATTCTATTTGAAAGAATTTTTTTTATTTTATTTAATGTTTTTACTTTAATTTCTGTATATTGATCGGTTGCGTAGCCTCTCACTATTAGTAAGACCCACTATTGATAAAAAAAATAACTGCAAAAACATTCTTGCCGAATATATTGTACTATAAAAGGGAGTTTAAAGAGTACACTGAAACAAGATCTTGTAGTTTCCTATTGCAAATTGGGTTTAGATAACGTCGCTTTACAATTCTCACGTGATAACATTGAAGATGGAATATTAGATAAGAAATTGATACCCATTTTTATTTGAAAGGTAGTCAGTTGTCTGAGATCGGAAGAGCGTCTCAATCTTTTAATTTCAGCCTCCAACAGAAAGGTTATATCCTCTGAGCAAGAGAAATTGTGTAAGAGACTAAATGAACAGTGCAGATAAATCTTTTTTATTTCATTGCTTTTCACTTTAATTTATTGTATTATACATTGGTAAGTTTTATAGAACTATGTATTGTTTAAAATGTCTCACTAATATACGTGACGTTGACTATTGATGATTGTCTCATTAGTGTTGTTTATATATCACAATTTGAATATTATTTTTTTCTTTAACTTTAACTAGTTGTATACCCGTGCGTTGCATGGAATAAAATAATTAGTTAAAAAAATGCTTGATAATTTAAAGAATCAAATAATCATAATTTTATTGTGTATTACTCACTCATATATACATGTTACTAATAATTACAATAGTTTATTGCTTACAGTTCTTTCACTTGGCACAAAATTAATTACATTATCATTCATAGAACGGTACTTTTAACTAAAAAAAATGATAATTAATGAGGAATTTTTTAAATATAAATTTAATTTTACTTTGAATATGAAAACTAAGAAACCATGAAAAAAGAACATACAAAATTTCTATAACTCTAAAATTATCATACACTCATATCTTTGTTTAATAAGTATCAGCACAAAAACTTTAAGAAATATTTAGAGTGTTGATGATATTTATTTATCAAAATGAATTCGTTACCATATTCATTTTCTACCATTTATTTTTGAAAAAATTATTTTTCGCATCTCCTTTTAAAGCGTCATACATTTTCTAAACAAATCACTATTCACTAAATCTATTATAAAAAAATTTAAAAATACACACCATACAATTACAAAAGACCCAAGGGAAATAATATTACAATAAATGATAAATTCTATATGATTTACCCATAATATTAATTTTTAACCACTTTCCACTCTAAAAAAATTAAAAGAATTTTTTATTTTTGTTCTAAATCATCATCATCAAATATTATTAATATTGTATCCCTTCAACTTAAATTTTTACCTATATATAGGTTTCCACAAAAAAATAATAAATTAAGTAATATAGTAAACATACAGTCATATGTTTTATGACATGTAATTTATCATATTGAAACTAAAAATTGATAATTATAATTAAAATATTAAATATGAATAGATTTGTAAAGAAATGCTAGATTAATTTGGAGCCTAATTAGGAACGTGCACACACATACACACATATATAAAAGATCAGAGATTAACTTACAACTCTAAACTTATATACGTATATATAATTTATATTAATATGAGAATATGTATAAAATTGAAAGCATATAAAATAAAAGCATATATAAGCGAAAGAATAGATATATATTTATTAAAAATATCTTGACTCGAAAATTCAAACCCGACATATATAACTTTCATTATATATATTATAATATATATTATAATTACTTATATTATATATGTATATATAAAATAAAAACATATATAAGATAATAGAGATTTAATTTGAAACTTAATTAATTGAAAAAATATATATATTATTATTAAAATAAAATAAATAAAAAAAAGAGACATATGTAAGTAGGATAGTGGTTTTGGAGGGAAAATTTGCTTATAGTCATTGTCCTACTTTAATAAATATAAGATAAGATAAGATATGATTTCCTTTAATGGTTTTAATATTTGTTAAAGGAACCGTTCATTACATTATTAACCATCAAGTGTTTTTTGTCTATATATAGTTACAATTTGAAACTCAAATTCATTCTATTGTAGTTAATTAACTGCCCACTATTGATGAATGTTTCACTACTGTTGTCTATATACAAAAACTTGAATATTATTTTTTTATTTCTTTTTTCTTTAAATATAAGTTTGTTTAACATTTTTAATTTTGGTTTAAGTAACCACTCAATACGTTATTAACTGCCAAGTGCTTTTTGTGGTTTGAATTGTAGTCTAGTGGTTAAAATGTTTATATTTTCGAGTCAGATGTCCTCGGTTCAAACCACACATACCCCTCCCCGAATGTTCCTCACATCCCCTATATTCCTATGTGTAAAAAAAAAAACATTGGTAAGTGCTTTTGCCTATACATAATTGCAATTTAAAAGTGAAATTCATTATTCTATATCCCTATATATCAAAAAAAAAAAAAAACTGCCAAGTGTTTTTGCCTATATATACTTGCGATTTAAAAGTGAAATTCATTCTTTTGTAGTTAATTATGTCTTCTATAAAACATGCTGATTTACAATAGCTTCACAGGGTACAATGATTGTCAGCAAACTCAAAAACTTGAACAATAGCAAGTAGAATTGGATTATTAAAGTTTGATTTGCAAGAAAGTTTATTGTTCCAACAAATGTTGATGAAAAAGTCACTTGAAGTTTATAAATGCTACTTGTTGATCTTGAAATTACTCTTAAAAATTTATTTCTTATTTCTTATAATTTTTTCTCCTCTACATAATTTCATGATTTTAATATAATTTTTATTATTCATTTCTCACATAGAGGTAAAAGTCAGGTGATAGTAAATCCCATGCATATTTCAAAGTATAACAAACAAATTTAGGAAAACATGGTTTGTTATATCTTAAATTTGTCAATGAGTGATAACAATGAAAATTTTGGAATAACTTTTCACGTGTACTATCTCTGGTCTATGACAAGCACTAACGTAACTGCAGTTGGAGATAAGTCATTCTCATAGAGTGTTTTTAGTTTCAAAACAATTTCTGAAATTCATAATATATCTTCTTCTAGCGCTCTTAGTCTATTTGGTATGATCATGTATTTTTTATTTTTCAATACAAATGAATTATGTATATTAGCCGTGCCTTTCTAATTATATATTTTTTTCTCTTTATAGACTTTATTGGAAAAGTTGTCACTAAATATCCCCTAGAACATCATAAGTCATCTATGGGCCATATAAGTAATATCAAGGTACGTCAAACTTGTTTTAGATTATTGTATGATTATTAATACGAGTTAAAATTAATTTATAGACTTAATTGTTCGTTATAACTACTAATAAAAGTTAAAATTAATATATTTTTGAGTACTCCTTAAAAAGTCAATATTCAATCGTGGGTAGTTTCACGTAACAGTGTCTAGAGTTGTAAATCATGTCGATTTAAAAATACTTATATGTGATAAGAAATTAAGAATGAAAAACTAATTAATGAAACGACGATTGTTGTGTATATTGAGGTTTTCCTAAAATTTTAATAACATTAACAAAATATTTATTTTTGTTATCTTAAAATGCTATTTTATTCATTATTTTGCTCCTATATTGTTTAATTTCTTTATGTTATACTTTGTCAACAAGATTTGACCGTGCAATGCAAATGAGCAAATACTAGTGAAAATTAATAGATATAGATGTGAATTGCTAAATAATTACTATTCACTTATTCTCACGACATTAATTTTTATTTGTATAATTGAATTGAATTGAACTAAACTATCTTAGCTAAAAAAATCAAATAAAGTCCAATTATTTTGATGAAAAGTTAATTAAACGCAGTTGAAGTGCAATTTTTAAATGTAAATTAATCTTAAGCCAAACTTTTTTATCAAGATTTATAATTTTAAAAAATACGAATGAGTAAAAAACACATATTGTATATCAGGCTTAAAACCATGCACGGTTTAGAGGTTAAAAATAACATTTGTTATGCAAAGACTTCAACTTGATTTTGAATTAAACAAAACTAGTTTCTTGTTGAAGCAACAATTTGAATGTGTTATCAATGCATGAGAATTATTACATGAGATTTGGTAGAACTGTCTTTCATTATTTCTTAGTTATATGATTGAAAAAAAAAAATCTATCTATCGTGTCGACTTAAGAATTAACCTAAACACAATCCTTTAATGTTAATCAATGACCTTAAATAGGGATCCAGATCTGCTGTCCCCAAATCCTGTCTCGCTTGCTGTCCGTCCAATGAAATCCTTACACGTGTTTATTTAATTTATAAGTCAGCATTTTCTTAGTTAATCAAATATTAATTAATTAATTAATTAATTAAATACGTGTAAGGATTTCATTGGACGGACAGTAAGCGAGACAGGGTTTGGGGACAGCAGATCTGAACTCCCTTAATAGAGGATTAAGGTTGAAATAATGAATGATATTAATAAAAAGCACTGTGGGGGAGCCACGTAAGAAGTGGTTGCATGTTACGTTAATAAAGATAAAAGTACTTTATGAAAAGCAATTTTTGGTATGTGATTAATTTAATCATTTTTCACGGGTGTTTTCATTAATTTTATACCTTTTACAATCATGAGCCATTCAAGAATGTCAAAAAGTTTACCCCACAACCAGACCGCTCAATTTTATTTTGCTTATGTTGACGTTGAGTAATAGAGATATATCACATAGCATTGCTCGTACTTTTATTTTGAAAATTTACCCATTTTTTCTTTGCTCATATCCCCCTACATACATATAGTAGATAAAGTAATATAAAAGCCAAAAAATAAAAATAAAAAAAAACAACAGAGAGAGATCAATGTATAAAATTATGATGTGTACTTTGTTTCATATTTTGTTAACTCTATAAGCATTAATGTTTCAAAGTAGAAATAATCATATTCACGTATTTTTGTGTGACGTCCCTTTGTATTATATAGTTATCTACTATTCATCTTGTTCACTCCTATTACTAATACTATGAAATGTAAATCCGACACTAGTGAAGACTATCTATTATCATAGCACTCCATTAAGGTGATACTTGATCTTGTGAAGAAGACTACTTGTAAGTTCAAAGAGTTAATTACCCAAGACGCCACTGTACTTTTAAAAAATTATTTCAAATGCCATGATACTTTAAAATTTACCCGAAATGTCACTATACTTTAAAAAAGTTATCTCAAATGTCATAGTACTTTAAAACTCACTTGATATGTTACTGAACTTGTGAAAGTGTTATCCCGTTTGCCATCTCAGTTAAAAATATAACTGACTTGATAACATAGTTAACAGTATTTACCATGTGGCACTTTGACTGTTATTTTTTAACCGAGTGTTGACCAAGTGGCAAGTGAGATAACATTTTTACTAGTTTAGTGGTATATAACGAAAGTTTTATAAAACTTTATAAAGTTTCAGTGCTATTGTACTTTATAAAACTTTCCTCATATGCCACTAAATTGATGAAAATATTATCTCATTTGCCACTCTGTAAATACCTGGTTAAAAAATAACGGTAAAGATACTACGTGGTAAATTCTGTTAGCCATGTCATTAAGTCCGGTACATTTTTAACGGGGTGACAAACAGGATAATACTTTCACAGGTTCAGTGGCATATTAGGTGAGTTTTAAAGTATAATGACATTTGAGATAACTTTTTAAAAGTACAGTGACATTTCGAGTAAGTTTTAAAATACAATGACATTTGATATAACTTTTTGAAAGTACACATTTCGGGTAATTAACTCTAAGTTTAAACAAGCAAAGAAAATACTCACATATATTTATTATTTATAAATAAATACATATCTACTATTTTATTACACTACAAGATTGTGTGATATCTTAACTAGAAGAAATACAATACAAGATCGTGTGATATCTTAAGCAGAAGAAAATACAATACAATTCAAAACACATATTGAGGGCTACCAACTAAGAAGATGATGCACGATGAGGTTGGTGGCTTTGGTACTAGTATGGTAGGATGGCGAGGTTGGTGGCGGTTGGTGCGCGATAGCATTCGAGAAGAGCTCGGCTAGTGGTACGGTAGAAGAAAAACCCTCTGTGGCAGTGGCAGAGATAGGAGGTGGCCACCCCGATTCCCGGCCACCCCCGTTTTTGAGAAAAACCTTTTTTAACCATTTAAAAAATTAAAGAATTTTTTTTAGTGTTTCGGCTATGAGCCATCAAGTTTTAGCTATCCTTCGACCATCTTTTAGCTACGCCCTTGGACTCAGTGGTGGATGTGAAATAGGTTTTCAAATATATAGGTGCAAAAGTGAAAGATTGAGGTGTACATTTGCAATACTTTCAATAGGTCTGTATAATTGCAATTTCTTGAGAAAATGCATTACGGGGTCTAACTTCCTTAACCATGTACAAACTTGTAAGGCTTTGTTTCCTCCTGGCAAACTTGGACTTATGGCCCAAAAGTTCTGAGACAAGTCATGGCCCAGATAGTTAGTAATTGGATCGCATCCGGGGCTGCGTATCTCGGGTTACCTGACACTCTCCTATCTCCAGTTTCCACATCGGCATATCCCTTTGGACCTTATCTGCAGTAATTTTGAAACCCTAGCGCAATAAAATTCGATTTTGATACGGTTTCCTTTTAATCCTCTTCATTTTCAAATATCAAATAGAAAAACATTAGCATATTTTCTCCAATCATATCTTTCCCCCTCCTGGAAAATAAGAATCTTTCCAATAATTTATCCGTACTATTTATGTTGTATGAATTATATTGATCTATATTGTTTTTCGATAGTTATTCCTTTTTCTTTAAATGGTTAAATCTCGTTTTGGGATGTGTTTCAATTGATTTTGTGAGGTAGCAGCTGGTTTGTTTTTCAATTGGAATTAGGATTCGTTGCAGAGCTTTGGTGAAATAACGGTCGCTCATTTAACGTTATCTGTTCAACTGTACGTGTTTGTCAGCCTTAATTTTTTTAATTCTTTACATCTGACATTTATATTTGAAAATGGAACTTACAAATATGCATCAAAAAGTTAATTGGTTGCGCCATACTGGCTTTCATATAAAGGATAATTTAGTTTGTTTGCTTTCAACGAACAATTTTTAGTTTGTTTCTTCTATATTGTTTCAGATACTTATTTTTGGTGATTGCCGATCAAAGGCATTTTCCTTTTTAACATGAGTTTCTCTTGGATTTTGCCTAATGTGAAAATCAAAATTGAGTCTGGGCGTTCCGTGTTTATTTATTATTATTGGAAGGCTGTTTCTTTGCCGAATTGTTTGCATTAAATAAATTCTACGGGCATGCACTGTGTAGTGGCATATGATATTAGCCTATTTCAGAGATGAATTGCTAGGCTGTTAACCTCTTTCTTCAAGCATCTTAATTTTCTCATGATGTGACGCATTATTGTCTTTTGCTTAACTTTCTATGAAAATCTTTTTATGTTATCCATAGATATACTGCACGGATTGATCATTGAAGGGTTTTTTTTTCAGTGTTGATGAATAGGAAAGATGTCGACTCAGTACCCTATTCTTGATAACCGCCCAATCAATAAGTGGAAGGTGATAGAGTTGAAAGAAGAGCTTAAAAAACGAAACCTAAAGATAACCGGATTGAAGGATGACTTGGTAAAACGGCTGGATGAAGCAATTCGAAATGAGTTGGCTGCTCTAGAAACACAAACAGTTGAGAATTTAGATGACAAAAATGAACACGTTGATTCTGATAGCACCATCAATGAAACTGCGACAACCCAACCCAGTTCTGCTGACGGAGCACATGAGAGCAATAAAACTGAAGAGGACGGAATTGCAAAGTCATCCCATAATGATTTTGTTTTAGCTGGGGAACCAAGAGGTTTGGAGGTCTCCATCGAGAGCAATGGCATTACCAATGTAGCTGAACAAAGAGCAGACAATGTTAACACTATAATGGACAATGAGGCATTGAAGTTATCCGGCAAGGAGGCACTTGAAAATAGCAGAGTCAATACAGGGACCGATATCATGGAGCATGGCAAGAAGGATGATGTTCTGGTGGAGGAACTAGGGATGACTGATGCTTCTGTTGAAAGTGTTGGTGTTTTTTCAGTCGCAGAGGGTGACCAAATTACAGCCTCTGATAGAACACTTCAGGATATGAACACTAAGGTAGACAGTGATGACGTTTGTGTAACGGCAGTTCCATCTGGAGAGAAATTACTAGAAAAGCAGGATTCTGAGGATCAGAAAGAAGTTTTCAAGCCTTTGCAGATGGATGCTGAATGCAATGTGCCCAACCCTAGCAACCAATTGCATCATGTATCCTATCCAAGCAACCAGGCGCATGAGGTCAGCAATAATACAGAGTTTCAGGTGAAATCTGAACCAATGTCTACTGATACTTTATCATTTAAACATAACAAAGAACTAAAAGATAACTTAAATGCTGATACTGTCCAATTAGAACCAGAAGGTTTTAGTCCAGAACAGGTGCAGCCATCGTCCACTAAAAACCTTTCACATGATGGCATTTTCCATCCCTTGGATGATGGTTTGCCTGGTGGAGATCAGGGTTTTGTTGGAGAAATTGACGATGAAACATCTAGAAACACTGAAGTTAACCACAAAAATGATAATGCAGAGATTAATAAATCAGCTAAGGTAGGGGAAGATAATAAGGTAACTCATGTGAGCATAACAAAATTTACCAGTCCAGAACATGCAGCTGAGCCTGAAAGAACAGAATCATCTGTTGGGAAATCTGGGTCCGCTGATACTTTGAAGGAAGGGAGTTCACAAGGTATGATTTCTAGCTAGACTCATTCTTCAGTTTTATATGAACTGCTTTCCTCCCTTTAACACTTTTCCTTACAAGAAAACAATAAATCACCAGATCTAGATTACCGCAAAATGGAAAAAGTAGATGATGGGGATCACCTAGAAAAAATTAATTTAGAACAATCTTCCGCTGATGATTCCATGGAGGAGGATCTATCAGAGGCAAGGCCCATCAACTTTGATCAGAATGCAGCTGTAGTTAGCAAAAAAACTGAGCCAGTTGATGAGTCTGGCACAGGGGAAAGAGGCAGCACTGGTGCCATGCTCATTGATATCCCTACGGATAAAGTGGAACCTTTTCTGGTCAGTAACGATCATACTACTTCTGGTATCCCTTCAGACAAGTTGGAATCCTTTCATGACAATAAGGATAATATTGCCTTCAGTTCTGATAAGAGAAGGTTTCAAGGTAATAACACGATTCTTAACTGATTATGCACCATCTTATGCATCTATATTCTCTTGATGAAGTTTTTTCTTTGAACTTGTTGTAATTAACATGTAATGGCATGCAAATAACCTTTCCAAATTGATTTATTGGATTCTTGTTTCATTGTGGCCAGTGTCAGAAATTCATAAATCCTAAACATGAAGTGTTCACCAAATAGCAAGTCTGTCTTTTAATTTTGTGTCATGTTATTGTTATGTAAGAAATTTTCAAATGCTCACACTGGGCATTGTGAAAATGCCCACTTCCAACCATGTATTGCGAGGTGTCCGACGTCTTAGATATTTTTCAGTAGTAGGACACTTGTCAAGTTGTCAAGCTATCTTTTTTTTTTTTTTTTTTTTTGAGCTGTTCTGTGTGTGGTTAACTCAATTGCAATTGCTCTTATCATCTAACAATTAGTTTGATCCTCTTTAACATATCTCTTTATAATTTCACGTACCACTGATTTGACAACAATTCATTTATAACCACAAATTTCAAATTTCCATTAAATCTACACCACTTATTTCACCTCATTATAATTTCCTCTTTATAAGCCAATTACATAAAGAGGATCAAACAGCCACTAAATATTTGGTGGGACTCACAACTGACTACTACCGGTCTACCACTCATTTCATTCTATTTTTATAACAAAAAACGGATTCCTAATGGGGACTAAATGTAGTATTAAAAAAAAAAAAAAAGAAAAAAAAGGCATAGTCTAAGATTGCTGTTTACAACTTTATATGTGTTTATTGGCTCATATCATGTTGGAGATGTTAATGACACCTATGTAATGCATGTCACTCAATCAGTTAAGTAATCTGGTTTTCGTACTTCGTTGTGGCATGTAAACAAACTGTCTTGATAACAGAAATCACAACTGATGAGAGAGAACCTCCAAAGAGACGGCGTAGATGGAATAGTGAAAATGTTATGGTAACAGGGCAACAGAGTTCCGGAGTTTCAGATTCTCCAAAACCAAAGAATTTATTTGAGGCTCTTCCAGAAAAGCTGAATGTTTCTGGCCCTGCCGTTGAGGAAGATGCATCCAAGGAGCGGATTGGTTAGTGCAGATGGTACCGTGTTTGGTAGTTTCAGTTGCACTAGTTTGAGCTTTCTAACTTTTCATTTTGGAATTGCAGTACCTCCATCAGCTAAGACACCCACTAATTCTCTCCGAATTGATAACTTTCTGCGCCCGTTTACACTAAAAGCTGTTCAAGAGCTTCTTGGCAAAACCAGTAAAATTTGCGATTTCTGGATGGACCAAATCAAGACACATTGTTATGTCACGGTAGTATTCTATCCATTTCTCTTATTATCCTCTTACTCTGTTTCCACTTCCAAAGCTGCTCCTTTTCCCATTATTATTATCCTTTCATTTGCTTGGTTATGGGGAGAGGGTAGATATCATATATGCCCCTTTTGCAAACTGCAGATGTTTAAGGGGTGTTTGATTCTCATTATATTACACATTGTAGTTTCACCTCTCACAAATTTGACATTAATTACTCTCACACATTTTAGATTTCCATTAAATCTCAATTACTCATTTCACCCCATTATAATAAAAATCAAACACCCAGTTAATTTCATCTAAGCCTTTCTGTAAAATGATTTGAACTTGTGTATCCAAATCCAACTTATTCATGACATTAAGTAGAGCTGTTTTGTTCACATTATCCTATTGCTTGACATTGGTTTCATTGCAGTATTCTACAGTGGAGGAAAGTATTGATACTCGAAATGCTGTCTATAACCTCCAGTGGCCTAAAAATTTTGGACGGCTCTTGATTGCTGATTTTGTTGATCCGGAGGAAGTGAAACAGCGGATTGAGGCTCCCCCAGAGTCTGCACCCCCTGTAACTAGTAGCCCGTCAGTGGTTCCAATACAGACTCAAACCCAGCCACTGCAGTTGTGTCAACAGGACACTAAGAAGCAGTCTGAACCCCAACATCCCCTGTCAAGAGAGCTTCCTGCTTCTGGTAGACCTATGCTGCAGGAGCGGTTGTCCCAGGCACCTTCAAGAACTGTTCCGGAGGAAATTGAACCGCCAATGCGTACTTTAGATGACTTGTTCCGGAAAACAAAAGCCACCCCAAGAATCTATTACTTACCATTGACAGAAGAACAAGTCGCTGCTAAGGTGCAAAAGGAAGATAAGCTGTAGTCTCTGATCGTGTGAGAATTAAGGGGTGTTAAACTTTGATGGCTTAATTAGAGAGGCTTAGTTAACAATTTAGTTAAATTAGCTAATGACTTCAGAGTCCTTGTTTTTATTTTCTTTTCTCAATGTGTAAAATTGTCGGAGTGCAAGGGGCTTTTGTACTTGTTCCTGCATATACTTATTTCCATAATTTGTTGATACATTTTATTACACGAGATTGGAGGTTGTTAAGAAAAAGGGGCCCGTGATGGAAACTCGTCGTGTATATTTGTGTTCAGTTCGATATAGGAATGTGCCTGGAAAGAATTCTGGGCTCTGTATTTTGTTAGTGTTTTTATAGTGAAGGTCGCTCCACTTACTAGCACGTAAAGTCTCAATGAAGTGAGCACGCATCATTTGAGTTTTCAATTTCCTCTATTTGTTGGAATGGGGCCTTTATTTCTATTCCAATTTTAATGTGGGGGTAAATATTATTTTAATTTAAGCGGATATATTAAAAAGATTTTTGAGCTTAAGCGCGAAGGCCATTATCAAGTGCAAAATGAAAGTGAGAAAACATGAAAACAGAGCATGGAGTCTTCTTGGATATTAGTTGTTTGTGCTACTGTGTTTCAACTGTCAAGATGTTTAAAGAGTTGGGCTGTTTGCTCAAAATGGTACATCACTTGGGATCAAAACATTTTGTAAATAATGTATTCAACGCGATTGTTAACGTCTTTGTATACAAGAAAACAAATAGATGAAAATGAAGATTTATCTGAGGGGGCAAAAAAAAAAAAAAAAAAAAGGAATGAAAAAGAAGAACCTTTTGGGCTCCTAATTTTGGGCCCCATGGAACAACTAAGAGCCCATCCAGTCCAAAGCGTTTTGATATTAAACCCTAGACGAAAAAGCAGTTCCTATATTTGCTTGGTTTCATTCTCGATATCCCTCCCTCGTCGGCCGCCGCTCCGTGCTTCTCTGCCTGAGATCTGAACCATGGTGTCTGCTGGAAAGAAGACGGTAACTCCAGTTTCTCTATATACGCATAATATAAATGACATATGATTTGATGTTACTCTGTTATTTCTTTGTTTTCGGGATTTCGTGTTAATTCTTCTGATGGCGTAATTATGAAATTGTTGGATCTGGGAATGCAGAAGAAGAGCCATGAGAGCATAAACAACAGGCTGGCTCTGGTGATGAAGAGTGGTAAATACACTCTTGGTTACAAGACCGTCCTCAAAACTCTCAGAAACTCCAAAGGTTATAATCCTTCTCTTTTTCATTTATTCTTAATTTTCGTTTTGTAGTTAGTGAAAACTATTTTTAGGACACAGTTCAGGAAGAATGTAAAGCTATGTGAAATTAAACTAAAATTACAGGAAAGTTGATATTGATATCAAACAACTGTCCACCTTTGAGGAAGTCCGAGATCGAGTACTACGCAATGCTTGCTAAAGTTGGAGTCCATCATTACAACGGAAGTAAGTTCTGGTTGCAAGTCTAGTTTCTTCGACTTGACTTATTATTTCTTTAGCTGTAGACGTCCAATTTTTCTTGTCATATGTAGATATGTCAATGATTAGAATTGGTAGTTGGGGTGGATTTTATGATTACTTTCTTGTAATTGTTGCAATTTTCTTGAGGACTATATTTAGATTAGTTTGAATGTAGAATTCTTCTGATTTTCTTGTTTTGTTTTGTAACTTTCACTCGGAATTGTAGTTTATGGTTTCTAGTGTTTCTCATCCTCTATAATTCATTTTGTATGTTTAAGTTGTATATGGATAATTTGAGATCTGTATAATTTTTGCCCTGCTTAAAAATCTTACAAGTTGATGAATTAGTTCTGTAGCTTATTGCTCATCTGTACTATGTCTTGGACCTATTTATATTATATTTCTATGATTTTCTTATATGTTAAATGGAGTGTATTAAGAAATTTATTGCTAATTCATTTCTCAATGAAGATATTGGTTAATTGGTTTTGTGTTTTTCCTTATTGGAGCATCGCTGATTAGCAAATTTCTCCATTTTCTATTTAAATTGTTGTGTTCAAGATGCTTTAACCAAATTTGGTGTCCTTTGTTTTTATCTCTTCTTTTTTCTGTTCTACTGTAGACAATGTTGACCTGGGAACAGCTTGTGGAAAGTATTTCCGTGTGTCATGCCTCAGCATTGTCGACCCAGGTAAGAAAATTATTCTTATCTCTTTTGTAGTGACCATAGGAGCATATTTAACTGGCTAGTTGCTAATTTGCATTGCAAATGTTTCAGGTGATTCGGATATCATAAAGTCTTTGCCAGGAGAGCAGTGAATTTCTGATGGACTACTGGCTTAGAATCAGTTCAAAATTGTTTCTGGGATATGATATTCTCTTTTTGAAATTGTTAAAGACTGCTGTAATGCATTTTTTTTTTTTTTAAATTTCTTGGATGATGTACGTTGATTTAACTTGAACCCTATATATTTTGAGTTGTCATTCTGTTACTTTAAAGCCTCTTGATTATATATCTGAAGGATTTCGATTTAGATGATCTTGTTTTTCTTGGTCTGATGTTGAGGTGCTTGATGGTTTAGGTCAGTCTAGGACAGCCAGCCTGTCCCAACCAACTATTATTTGGATTGCTTACAGCCTCCTATGGCCTATAAATTAATATCTGTTGGTGCACACTGAACCGTGTGTCCAGGTTGTGTGGGTGTGGGGATTGGTGGTGGAATGAGATTTTGTAGTTTTATTTCCCCAGTCATTTTAATGTTTTGACTTCTTTGCTGGATGTATTGTGCGGTGATCTACGGTGCATTGCTCTGCATTAGGCAAATCCAAGCCATGTATTGGCATTACCTTATTTGTTTGTAATTAGGACCATTTTGGTTGATGCGGCTTGAGATTTCACTTTTAAATTAAAATTAAAATTGTGGTTTTTGAGTGATGTTACTTGTCTCTTATTCCTCTTGAGCTGGAAACATAATGTGAACCGGGATGCAACTAAAAAATAGGATTGAAGTCAAATGCAAACAAATTCTCTCGATTTTGATTGCTTTATTCTTACAGTTCACAAACGATATTAGTGTTTGATAAATTATGTGGTAAGTCTTCATTGGACACCTTGGGGGATGATGGGCCCAATGTGTCCAAGGGGGCTTGCCACACTTCACAAACTCTTTAACTCCTCAGATATAGAAGATTCAACTCATACTGCTGCTACTACTACATGTATCATTGTATTGTTTACCTGGTGTCAAGGACTCTGTCCCAGTGGCCAGTACTACAATTCCCTCTCAAGCAATTTCCCAAGTATTCGTCTCATAACTCTCGTTAAATTCATTAGCCTTATATGTAGGTGATCCTTCGATAATTTCGGAAGAATTTTTAAATTTTTTTTTTTTGACATTACGAGGGGGATTGTAGGGAAGGGAAGGAAACGAACCCTTGACTAAGGATGTAAACAACCAAGAAAGATGTCACTAGACTACAAAGGTTGATATATCTTAGATGGAATTAATGTCTTATTATTTATTTATTTATTTCCTTGGGTAGACTAAAGATGTAATTCTCGATTTAGTTACTATAATTATGATAAATAAAATATTATTTTCTTCACCAATCAACGATAATTTTAGAATTTTATTCCGACTCGATTTGATCATAACAAGATATTATTTTTCTTCACTAATCAACGATAAAATCAACAATAATGTTAGAATTTTATTCTGACTCAATATATTATTTTCTTCACCAATCAATGATAATTTTAGAATTTCATTCTAACTCGATTTGATCATCAGGAGTGGTTTAATTAGTATTATTGTTGAGATATGAATGAAATTTTGGATATCTTCCAGTTTGTACAGATACATTTTCCATTTGAAATGTGATTCTACCCTTCATATCCCAATCCAAATCAATAAATTGGCCAATGCCTAAAGATCTCATGACTACATAATTAACTGTCACTGCCATATGTTTTTCCCTCTTCAATATTCTGCAGTGCCATGAAACCGTTTTGATGTTTGTAAATTTCTGTATATATATACACAAAATGTACACCCATTAATTATAACCAAATCCGCTGAAGTTTTTTCACTTCAAAAAACCGTTTCCGCTATTCTCTACTCATTTTCCCTCCCATGCAGAATTCAGATTTAGGCGATTACATCGGGGTGGAGAGTTGTGTTGATTTGAAAACCGACGTGGATATGGATGTCGCCGGAGGGAATAGTTCAAACAGCAGCGGTATGGACAACCGGCGGCAGGCTTCATATCGAGATACGATGGCGGAGAGAATTTATCCTCCGCCAATTTCATCGCACATGTCATGGGTGATGAGGAAGTACTGCACGAGTGATGGTAGATTGATTATCAGAGAGGAAAGAGTAAGGCGGCATAAGAATTTCCAAGCGCACAGGGAAAATGGGCGGTTGTTACTGAATTTAGTCCCGCTGGACGATGCCGTTTTCGAGGAGGAGCACGAAGGTGATGATAATGACGACCAGAGCGAGGAGGAGAAGGAAGTAAATGAAGAAGAAGTAACGGAAGAAGAAAGAGAGACGGAGGAGAAGGAATCATCAACGGTGGCGATGGAGTCCGATCAACCCGGTGGTGGGACCTCGTGTTGTGTGTACAGTAGTATGGGAACAGACCCTTGTGGGTTTGCGGTGGCAGTGCCACCGTTTAGGCCTATTCATACCTAAGCATGCCCTGTCAGATTTTTTCTTTTTCTTTTGCCCTTTTTTAATTCCCTTTCTGCGGTTAATTCATTAATATCATTTAGTGAATGAGAACCCAATAAATTTTCATTTTCCTTTGAACCAAATTTGAGGTGGGACCAATTATTTTGGATGATAATCGACTACAAAATTTGAAGGAAGATAGGAAATAGAATGGATATGGTGTAGTACCAGTTGCTCTTGCAATTTGGCTGCGGATTCTCCTGCTTCTTCAGATAACTCCAACTCAATGTCGCTCACTCCAATACTTCATACAAAAATCTGGCATCGTGGTACAAACTTCTGTGTCTTACCTTGTTTGTCAATGGCTACCCTTTTAACCTTCATGTTATTTCCATATATATATATATATATATATATTGTCACATGACTACTGATTGTTTATTTTAGCCGGTTTTAAAAATTATTATCTCTACTCACCATTTGGTTTGCCAATTAATTATCACACATTTCAAACTTTTGAAATCTCCACCACTAATTTAATTTCAACATAATTTCCTATCAATAAAGAGAATCACACATGGTCAGAAACAATAAAATGAAATGATTTGTGCGGATTGAAACTTTAATGACTATGAGAGTCTATTAAATGAAACAATAAAATGAAATTTGTGCATTATGTACAAAATTTGGAATCTTTTCCATTAGAGTCTATTAGAGTCTATGTTCATCACTTTGGAACTTGTGGAGATAGAATAATCAACAAATTTGCAGATCTTGACGTGATATCCATCATTGAACAAGAACTTCCATACCACGTGGCCATTTGGTAGGATTCAATCATTTTTTTAATGACTTGTTTCCCAATTAAAAATGTATATTCTTTTGCGATTAGTGGAAAAAGCAAGGTTCGATGGTGAAATATATTAATCCGGTCAAAATTCTGAGGTGCAAACCACGAGTAAAACCAGTCGCTGTCGAGGTCATTTTATTTTCCAGATTGATTCAAGAAAAGAAATCTTTACTTGCAAAACCTTCCATTTTGGTAGGGAACTTTTATTTCTTTAATCCCACGTCAAGAAATAAAGAATTCAATGCCGAAGAAGTTTCTCATTCTTCAGCTGACAACAAGTATTCTATTATCCACCCGTCCGCATTACCGTTTCGTGAAAATAATCTTCAAACTCTGAAGCAGTATAATTTGATTCCTCTTAACGAAATTCATAGCAAAAATCTTCAGTTCCGGTTTGTTACCTTTTCATTCGGAATCTTGTTAGTTTTGATCCGGGCTCTTGAGGATCTGTGCCTGTAAAGGAATCCAATTGAATTTGGAGATTGGGTTTCTATGTAATCTTGATTGTCCGAGTGAAAATTAGGAGTCAACTTTGCTAGTTTCTTGATCTGGGCTTTTCATGTCTTGCCTCTCTTTCTAGCTTTCATTGAGTTATTATTGATCGTTTCTTGAAAAACAAAGAAGGGGTGGATTTTCATTTCTTTTGTAGTCTAATGTGGCGCTGCAACTAGTTTGATTTGTGGGTTGCAAGTAGTTAAGGTAATCGATTGTAGTAAGATCATTAATGGCTGTGGAAGAACTGCTTGACCTCAAATTCAGGCTTGCTGATGGCAGTGACATCGGACCAATCAAATACAGTACCAGTACAACTGTTGCATTTCTCAAAGAAATGATAATTGCACAATGGCCCAAAGGTTTTAAATTTCTTTTTCGTTTAATTCTTTATGAGATAGTATGAGATTCCATTCAAGTGTTTGAGTTAGTTTTATCTTGAGCTTCTGCTTAAATTTTAGGTTTATACATTCATTTTTCCTTGTTCATATTCATGCGTGGAGACTGGAATTATTCCTTTAGTTCTGATTTTTATTTTGTCTGCAATTGTTAGTTCGTATTAGCAGTTTGGCGTGTTCTGCTTGGGCGCAATAGAGACCTGATTTTCCTTTTAATTCATTTTAAGATGCATATTTGTATAGTGCATTGTAATCGTGAAACCAGTTCTTCTACTTTGACATAAAAACGTTACACAAACTTTTACACAATCCATGTGTGCCATTAGATTGTGAATTGATTTAAAAGTTATGTGATGCGAGAAACATGATCCTGCCAAGTGTGACTATGTAAAAGATTATGTGAAGTTTTTATGTAACAATAGCATGATTCTTGTGAAAAAGTTCTCAGGTTACCTTTTTCTTTATTGTGAAATTTTGATTATTTTTCAGTTTTAGTTGGCCTGTTGTAAGGTTTTTGTTGTTCCCAGCTTTCATAAAGATTTTCCCATCCAGTGCTAGATGAATTCCAGTTTAAGGCCATGTTTGGTACATTGGATGGCAAAATTTTAGCTTCTCTTTTTTCCTGATATTGTACGGTGATGGGAATTTTATGTGCCAGTCAGGGTTCTGGTGCATCGTAGGGATTTCCAGCGTTTAAGTTTCCATAGTCAATAACCTGAGGAATGCACTTTCTATCTTCATTATTTCTATATCTTATCTTACAAGAAAAGCATAATGATACTTTAAAGTCTTGTTTTTCTTCATGCCCGGTTGAATTGCTCTCAACTACCATGGATTCCTTATACACAGACTTGCTTCTGTGTGTAGGAAATTTCATGGATTTAACTGTTAGGTTAAGTTAGTGCCTTTTTGCATTCTGTTGCATCAAATTATGATGATCCAACATGCTTAAGCATTATGATGATGACACTAATGCAAGTACTAAATATAAAGATCCAATGGCTTTCTAAGCTTGTGGCTGCAGAATTCACCAAGTTATAAAATTAGCCCCATGTCTTCTCTTTTTGTAGTAAGATAGCATTGCATTTTATTTTACTGATTCTGTAGTGGACTCGGCTTCTTTAGTTTATATGTTGATGCATTAACACTCACAGAAATCATTCATATATACTGCAGATGATGGGCCAAAATCCATAAATGACTTGAAGCTCATCAACGCGGGAAAGATACTGGAAGACAACAGAACACTTATGGAATCACGGCTGCCACTCACTGAAGTTCCTGGAGGTGTCATCACGATGCATGTTGTTGTTCGTCCTTCTTTTCCAGACAAAAACAGTGGTAACTCACAACATAACACATCTGAAGGAGCTTGTTATGTATATCTGCATTCTACTGCATGTCTACATAATGCTGGGCTGGACTAAACAGTATATAGCTATTCTTTTTCAAAATTCTTTGATGTTTTCCATTGTTATCCAATCTTCCCTCTGGGACATGCCACTTTGTTCGCTACTCTCCTGTTTGTTGGAAGCCTTGTTCTTGTCTCTTCCTTGATGACTTCTTGCTCTGTTACTCTTTTATGCTGACTGTTATCTGAATTTTCTCAGACAAACTGAAGGATGATTCCATGAAGAAAGGAGGATGTTCATGTTCTATCTTGTAGTGACCTAATAAAGTCGTGCTTCCCAAAACGTTCGTTATTGGATTGCATTTAGGAGTGTTGCGCCTGCTTAATAATAGATACAAAGAAGCATAGATGACAACTGAACCTTCCATCCGTTGGCATTGTTATGTTGTTCAGTGGCTTATAATTTTTGATCGCCCAGCTGCAGATTATATGCAATTGCTTTGTGAGTTATGCATTGGTTTCATATAAAGTTGAAATGCAGAACCTCATAGGAAAAGAAGCAAAAACAAAGTGGGTGTATGCCTTGGTTTGAGATTGGATTGTTTTGTTTCTAATGGATTCCTTGAGAATATATGATGATTCAGGACTGTCACATGGTATATTTAGCTATTTTTTATGTATGAACAAATATGGAATTTAATTTAGATTCTGTCTGGAAGCACGTGGATCAAAGGATCAGCCGAGGTGGTTCTTAAATTCTGAATCCTATATTTGTATCCATCAATTAAGTTCAGACGAAATCCCAACCTTTGATCAATAGATTTTCTATACAAAACAAATTACAACGAAGAGGTAACAGTGGTGAGGGTACAAAAATGCAGAAGAATGAAAAGTAAAAGAGAAGTATCATTAAATTACATAAATCTACAAAGCACTTCTATGGTTGTAAAGTTATGTGGCCACCGCATTTTTATTTACATTTAGGAGAATAGCATTTAGCTTTCGAGCCTTCTGATAAATTAGATTAAGGGGGCACCGCAATAAAAGAGATCTGATCTGGAGCTATATCCAGTGGCTTAATTTAACCGTACGAAGGGTGATCCAGAGACGAGGAGCGACTTGCGCTTACGACTTTTTGGATGCACGAACATTTTTGAGTATCCGATCTAGTTTCTGTCTCTCACCTTCGACCTCAGCAAACTGAAGGCTCAGTTGGGAGTATCTATCGTGCATTTCTCTCAACTCTGCTTCTACAGCTGCATGCCTGCCTTTGATTTCTAACATTCCTTTGATCAGCTCATTGATGTCGCTAAAGCTTTTGAATACTGCTACCTCGTCACTATGTTGTTTCAAGAAAGAACTGAAAAATGAAGCAAAAGTATTATGATGGCAAATCTTTGTCCGGAAAGCATTATGAAGTTCCAGTAATGGTTTAATGCTTGAAAAAATGCGAGAAATTTGATTTCACAATAGGCTGAAATGAATATTGATGTAAGCAGGAAAGCTATAAGGATCCAGAACCCATATATAATATGTCTGAACCACGGTAATCGCCAACAGAAATCCAGGTTTCATAGATTGCAGATATTGTGAATGACCTACCTGTGGAAATGGATATTTGATTTATTCTTTGCCTTCAATGACTCAGCAAGCTCGATTTCCAATGCAAGCACTCTTTCTAATGCATTCCCACTACTTGAGATTTCATCAAATGAAGGAAACATGCTTTTGAGCTCTTTATTTATCTTCCAAGGAAACATGAAGAAATGGAGATAAGAATTTGTAAGCAATATAAATACTAGTTCAAATGAGATAGTGACTCACCTTGTGTAATTGCATTAGTTCTTGTTGAACTTCTAACTTAGGATCAAAATCATGATCTTCTAAGAAGTGTGTATTTTCAGTTTTCATCTTTTCCAGCTGCAGGCAAAAGAAGACAATAGTATTAAAAGCCTGTCAAACAGATACTCATCATTTTAGCATCAGAATCAGAAGTCTGGGAATTATGAACTAATGTTGCACAATGTGGTATTAGTAATTTTATGATTTGCCAGAAATACCTCTTCATGCAAGTGCTCCATGCTAGACTTCAGTCTTTGGGTTGCCAAATGATCACTATTGACTTCTAAACTATTTCCACTGTTTTGCCGAAATTCACTTCCAACAATTACCTGAGGAATCTCATGCCTGTTTCTGGATGCAGCATCCTGCTTAATTATTGCAGACAACTATTTCAGTCCTGAAAGATTTATCAAATTGAAGAAACAAAAAATATGTATATTTAATAGGCTTATTGTTATCACGTTGAAGAACCTTATATTGAAAAAGAAGCTTCAAGACTAGAGATCATTTATAAACTATAATATTATCTTTCCCGTATTAACTTCAAGTTAATAACCTCTAATTCAGCATCATAATACTCAAAGAAGATAAATACTAATGCGCATTAGAGGGTAAATACTAATTTAAATGAGTTTTGCTACCCGAGCAACTGGTAATTCTGCAAGCTCAGGTGGACCTGCATGCTCAACATCGAGGACAGAAGCGGCATCCTCCATTTGAACACTGCTGGAAGATCTGAATTTCTCCATTTGTTCTTTTATGGAGGCAAGTTCAACTGCAAGTTGAGATTTTTCCACTTCACATTCTCTGAAAGAAGCTTCAAGCTTTTCTTTTTCTTCCTTGCAACATTCAAGGCTCAGAGCTACGCATTCCAATTCTGCATTTATGCAATCATAAGCATTGACCTTTTCACGCTTTTCTGTAAGTACAGACTGCAACTCTGTTTCCAATTCCAAAAGTTTGAGTGAGAGTTCATTGTTCCTCTTCAAGTTCACAGCTTCTGATTTTTTCCTGTTTTCAATTTCATCAATGCAATCTTGCAGTTTCAAGAGCATCTCTTCACCATGCTTTTTTGATATAGAAAGCTGCTGCTTCAGTTCTTGGATTTTAGTCTCATACTGTTCTTTGATGAATGCAATTCTCAAAGAATCTTGCATGACAACTGGTGGTCCTTCATGCTCTCTTTTTTCAGGAGGATGGGAACATTCAGCTTCAGCTTTATCTCTGAGTTCCTTCAAATGAATAGACAAGTTCTTAAATTCTTCAGTCTTCAAAACCTGTTGTGACAGCTTGTGGGAGAGCTCGTTACATTGGGATCGAAGAATCAGAAGTTCATCTCTATTTTCCTCCAGTGAAGTCACATAAGCATGCTGTTCATCCAGTTTGCCTTTGAGTACTGTCGAGAAAATTTCCAATTCCTCTTTCAAGAAGGCCAAGTGACCGATTTCCTCTCGAGCCTCTGCTAAATTGTCTTTTAGCTGTTCTATCGTAACAGCTTGTAAATTATCCTTGGGAAGACAGGTCTCCATCATTGTCAACTTCTTGTTGCATTCTTCAAGTTGATACTTTATATCACTTTTAGAATCTAAAAGAAGCTTGTTTTCAGCTAGAGAGGTTTCGAAGTCTGTTCGTAGGGTTTCAAGGCAGCTCAGCAAATAAACATTTTCTTCGGTCAAGTGATCTTCACTTGCAAGACACTGATTCAACATAGCCTCCATATCATGATATTTTCCCTTAAGCTCCAAGAAGCACCCATCTGAGGAGTTAAGTTGCTGCAGAAGTTCCTCAAACAGGTTTTCGTATTGGTTTGTGATATACACAAGTTTAACATTTGTAGCAATTGAGTACTCTTGCATTTCAATTAACAGGCTGTCAAGATCATTCGCACAGGAACAACTTTCCTGAAGCCTATCTATAAACTCATTTTGCTGCCGCAACAGGCTACTGCTAAGTCTTGATTTCTCCAATTCAAGATCCAACGCTACTAGCCTGAAGTGAGCGAGCTCAGTTTTTTGCTGTTCAAGACTGACCACTCTGTCATGCTCCTTGTTTAACTGAGCTGTCAGATCTCTGATTTTTCCTTCTAGTTCATCTTTGAAACCCTTTTCAGCACTTAGTTCTTTATGCAAATTCTTCAAATTTTCCTTCAGACAACTAATTTCAAATGCAAGCTCCACGGATTCCCCAGTTTTATCCTGCAAGGATGCAATGAGGTCTTGCTTATCCTTTATTAGGTCCTTAATGGTTGAATTATTCCTCTCGAGTTCCTCATCCAGGGTGTTCAAAACTAACATGTCTTGAGCAATGTGACCATTTTTAGATGTCAGTTCTTTTATCTGATCTTGTAAAGAAGCCAGATCAGCCAAGAGTTCTCTGTACTGCTGCTCAGATTTTTCTTCAATTTCAGAAGTGAGGTGGAATTTGTTAACAACAGATTTGAGTTGAAACTGAAGGTTGTCCACAAGGGCATTGGATGCAATTAGTATAGCAGTCGTGTGCTTCATGTCACGTCTGAATGTCTGCAGAAGTTCCTCAAGCAGAGAATCGTATTGGTTTGTAACATAAGCAAGCTTAACATCTGTAGCAATTGTGTGATCTTGCATTTCGAATAACTGAGTTTCAAGATCAGTTGTACGAGAAGAAGCTTGTTGAAGCTTTTCCATGAAACCATTTTGCTGCCCCAGAAGGTGTGAGAGTCTTGATTTTTCCACTTCAAGGTCTAATGCCACTTGCCTGAAGTGCATGAGTTCAGATTTTTGCTGTTCAAAATTGATCACTTTGTCATGCTCCTCCTTCAACTGAGACGTAAGATCTCTAATTTTTCCCACTAGTTCGTCGTTGAAACCCTTTTCCAATTGTAACTCGCTGCACACATTTCTCAAATTTTCTTCCACACAACTAAGCTCAGATGCAAGCTTAGTAGATTCCCCAGTTTTATCCAGCAAGGACACTGTCAGGTCTTGCTTATCTTGCGTCAGCTCCATAATAGTTGATTTATTCCTCCAAAGTTCTTCAGCTAGTGTGTCCAAGGTTAAAATGTCTTGAGAAATGTGACCATTTTTAGACGTGAATTCCAGCATCTGATCTTGTAAAAGAGCAAGGTCAGCCAAAAGTTCTCTGTTCTGCAATGCAGATTTCTCTTCAATTTCAGAAGAAAGATGGAATTTATCAGCAAGAGATTCAAGTTGAACTTGAAGGTTGTCCAAAAGGGAATTTGATAAAACTAATTTAGTTGATACATCCAGCATGTCATTTTTGAATTTCTGCTTCATTGTCAGAATTTCTGACCTGGCAGTGTTCAAGGACACCTCCACAATCACTCGTTGACTTTCTAGATTCTTATGCTCCTCCAGCAAATGAAGAATTCTGCCACATGCATTATGCTGGATTTCTTCTAACAGCAAGATGGCTTCGTTGACCTCCACGCGTTCCAAACTGAAACATTGAGAATTGTCCAAAAGAGCCAATGCAGAAAATTGCTTATTGTATGATGACAATAAATTAGCCAACTTATCTTGCACAAAGCTGATATTTTCCTGAAGATTCTCCTTTAAAGAAGCTAATTCATCTGTTTCAGCTTTAAGACTCCTTAGTTTTTCATTTAAAAAAGATATCTCAATTTGAAGTTTCCCATTTTCTGATTCTTCCTGTTTCAACAGAAGTGACAGCTCCGCATTCTTTGCTAAACAATTCTCAAATTTGCTTTCACAACTTTTATATTCTGTCAGAAGTGCTTCACTATCTGTCAGCCTCTGAGCAAGAAGATGATTCTCCTTGGAAATATTTTCCAATTTATCTTCTAATATTTGATTTTGCAAAGCCCTGTCACTACACTGGGCAATGCAACTAGATTTGTACTCGGTAAGAGTGTGAATATCATCCATGGCCTTCTGCAACCTCACAGTCAACTGATTCTTGACAGCATTTGAGAGCTCCAACTCCTCTGCAAGTTCATAAATTTTCCCATTTCTCATGCTAATGTCAGCATTTGCTTCAAGCAGCGTTTCTTGCAGAATTTTTGAATATATATCCAAGTTTAAGTTCAATGAATGCATTTCACCAAGTTCTTCTTCAACCTTTTGATAAAGCCCCTCCTGCAAGCAGAGGGATCTCTTCAAGTCCTCCAAAAGTATATCTCCACCTGTTGTCTGTTTCCTGGCATTCAAATTTTGATTCTGATACTGCAATGATTTTTTATCATCATAATTTTCTCGACTCTGCAACACTATTGGGTGTCCTTGCGTATGTGGTGGTGAAGATTCCGTAAAGGCCTGCTTAATGATATTCTCATTAGTCTCGAACATGGACACTACCTGAGAAGAAAGCAACTCAAGGTCCTTTTGTAATTTATCCACTGCGATTGAGTAATTTAATCGGGCTCTTCTAAGCGCTGCTTCTGAAGTAGCAGCCCTTTTCTCAAGCTCCTTGTTGAGGGCATCCCAACCACGTCTTTCATCTACAAATTGTAACATCTGATGATTCATATCTTGACGTATTGATTCAATTTCAGCTCTGTCGGCAGATATGGTGTACAAGCAAGTAGAATGCTCATTTCTGAGATTCTGCAATTCTCCCATCAATTGCTTCTGATTTTCCTCCAGCCCCTGAATAAGGGCTTCATAATAGAATTCCATCTGGTTCATTTTTCTCAGAAGACCTTCTCTTCCGACTTTAGACTCATCCAACTCCCTTACAAGATCTAAAATTTGGCCTTTCATAGTTTCAACAACACCAATGGAATCAGGCATCTGAGACACTTGAGGTGGTATGCTGAAATGATGAACAACAGTTTCTGGATGAAATGAGTCCGAACAAAACCCATTGGCAGACAAATAGTGTTCACCATTTTGAACTGCTTCACTACTTCCACTTCTAATATCTTGAATAATATTTAGCACTTTTTCCAACTCGGAATAAATAAATCGACTATCGCTGTCATGGAAGCCAGCATAAGCTTTGTTTTGGAGTTCTCTTATTGTATCCTCGGCTACTGACATCTTCTTCAACCACTCTACCTGAATGTTCTGAAGTGAGCGATCATCCTGACTGGTGATGGCTTCCTTAATTGTTTCTTGAGGGGTAAATTTCAAATCTTTTAGCTTCTCTACATCTTCCTTGAATTTCAAGCATTCCAATTTCATGACACAGACGTCTTTTTTCAATTTTTCAACTGAAGATTTCTCAGTGAATATGAGGTCTGAGAATTTTTGTGTTTCTGCACCTAGTTCATCAGCTAGGCTTTGCAAGGAGCTGACCTCCATCTTAAGGTCCAAAATAGACGATTCAGCAAATTCCAAGCCTCCACTAAATCTATTATTCTCCTCATGAGCCATTGCCAACTCGTTGCCCACGTAATTATCTGAACTCCACCTGTGAGCCGAATCAGTACTATCCTGGTTCATAATTCGAGGATCAGATGAACCTCCTTTCTCAGTCTGCCCATTCAAATCATCAGATACCATACTTTTGAGGCTATCTATTTCATGCCCGCTGGAAGTGTCATGCTTTTCAGCATATAAACTTTCGGAGGTATTGGATGAACCATCATATCCAACAGCGGAGTCTGCATATTCTTCATTCATACTAATTTCTTCCTCCACTGAAGAGAGCACTTTAGCATCTGATCTGAATCTAGTTATTCCTTTGTCCTGCAGGTAGAGAACATAAACAGAGAAGCAAATCAATACACAGTAAGGTCTTTTCATTTCAAAGTTATCACTAAATATTTCTACTATCACATTTCCAGAAATTTGTCAAACGTGTAGCCAAACGCAAAAGGCATCAGAGACCGCATCATCCACAAAGAACCAATGTAATCCACAAAATTATTCCCTAACTGGTTTACAGGGCATTCACCAGAATATACTTAGAGCTTGTTTGATGCTCATTATAAAGTCAAATTATAAAGGGAAATTATAATGAGCAGAAATGAGTGGTGGAGATTTAATTGAAGTTTGAAATGTGTTGTGATTATTGAGTAGTTGTCAAATCAACAGTCAAATCATGGTAGGTGAAATTATAATGGGAAAAAATAAAGAGTTTCAAACAAGCTCTTATATGGACCAAGGACAAAGGCAAAGAAATATTCAAGTCCATATAAATGGCATAAGCAAAAAATGAGTGAAAATGATCACATACACAATCTGTTTCCACGGAAAGAAGAAAAGAAATAAACAGACCTTATCCATCCGATCAATGGAAATCTCTCCAGAATGCGATATTTTTCCAGCACCACTATCACCGTGGTGTCCATCCCCTCCTGCTTGCAACCCTCTCTGTCTGAGTTCTCTCTGCTGCTCAAATTCCCTATAAGAAAATAAATCTCGAGGTCAATAAATTTATCAAAAATCAAAATTAGCATTAAAGAGTAACGGTACAGTACCTATATCCAGTCTTTGAGGTCAGGAGCTGGACTGTCACCTGGAACATAAAGATGGCGTCAATTGAAATACTAAAGATATCATATTGAACTACTTAATAGAGTAATGACAAGTAAACCGATGCAAAAATTTCTGAGTAAATGAACAAAGAAAGAAAGATCCTACACTGGCCAGAAATAAAATGCCGAGAAATATGGGCGAAATGATAAGCGAGGACAAAGCTATAAATGTCAACCACATGTATCACTACCAAGCATTTTTCTCATTGCCCCCGTTAGCGTTATATTATTTCAAAATAGAAATAATATCAGCTATTGCTCTAGACAAGGAGAAGGATTTTCTCCTGTTGTGATATTACCAAGGGATAATCTACTAGCATGCAGGGAATCTCATTCTCAATTCCCTGGTAGTGCGTCTTATAAAACCAAAACCGCAGAATGCCTCATTAGCATGAAAATCTTTGACAACCTCAAGCTCCTGGTGGATGCTGCAACAGTCACCAAGAAACCAGACAGATCCATAGGTTAATATGAAGATTCCTCGATCTTCTAGATAAATCCCTTTTACGCACCAGGTGCTACTACCACTGGGTTATTCCAGCTCCGTAGTTTGCATAGTATACAGAATATGCTAATGCCAGGAACAATCTGAAGATTAAACAAGAACAAGCATCCTTCCAGTTCTGGAAATTCTTATTGTGAATAACTCATTCTAATGAGGCATTCAAGTAGTTTTCTTAACACTTTCAAAAATCATAATAGAAATTATTAGCAGTTTTGATTTTCCCTTACATGTAATATTGTCCCAAAGTTGCATCCCTGAAGAGGAAGTGCTACAGCATAAGGCTTAGTTGCATCAGCATAATCGGCAAGATTGATAATAGCCTCACCAAGGATGCTAGCCCGTGAAGAACCCTGAAACCAAAGAAATTGACTCAAAATCCACAGCTAATAGAAGTTTAAAAGGGGAACTTTGGAAGCACCAAAAACTGCCATACTACAAAGATAGATTCTGTCAGAAAGTGAGCATTTTCTCATCAATCAAAAATGATACAACATTTAGCATAAAATAATTGAGCAACCCCAAGAATTGAGTATTTTTTCCCTTTTGCAACATTTGAAACAAGAGATACAAAATAAACACAATTAGGTGCCCCGCATAGTCTTTAACTTAGTTCATTCATTTTCTTTCAGTACTTATAAGAACTTTATTCTGGAGTCATACGATCTTCATTTGGCTCAGAGAGAACTCAGTGCAAGAAAATTAAAACCTATGCTTATTCTAGCATTTGACACATGGTAATCTACTACAATTAACCAGAGTAGACGTTGATGTTGCGGGCTACTCAAAAGACATTAGCAAAGAATATGCAAGGCTAAAGACGAGATCGTACATACATAATATCTTTAAAAGATGCAGAATACCCCTGAATCCTGTACTTCTTTCCTTTTTGTTTTCTTTTAGTTTATTATATTTTTAGTATCTTCTTCACAATCGAAGCCATAAGCTCGAGAAACATTGCTATTGATTTAAGTCAACATAGAAACGCTACCATGGCCACAAGAAGTTTGCAGAGCTTCTCGTCAAAATGCTTGCTTTTGGGATTTTGGAAAAGCCTTGTAGTTTCATAAATAGGATCAGCCCATTTACATGCTCCATTTCTCACACTTGCTTTGGTTGTCTTTGCTGTTGCCTTTCCCGAATCATCAGAGATAAACGATATAAATAACTTATCCCATCCACTTTGTGGAACCTGAATAAATAAAATGTGATCAATCCTTAGTCATTTTGAACGCAAAAGAACTCCAGTCTTTATAAAACTAATTCTATATAACTATGCTTAAGGGTGAGGTAAACTTACTTGCTAACTCATTTTGCCAAATATGATTTCAAAAATTATCCTTTCGACTTTCTAATAACAAAACTTATTTTTCTAAAGAAAATTTGACTAGAGTCCAACATGCTTTTTACGTGGCTTGTCTAAGTTACATTCGACCTTATTTAAACGTTGTAACTCCCACCGTTTTCATATGTTCTGTTTGTAAAATCTCACCCTGCCCCAAGCATCCAAAAATAAATATAAAACTTTATCAAACTTGACATCCATAGTGAGATATATATGTCCACCATCACAACTTTATCCAATCAACAGAAAACTATGCTTACCAGCGATTAATGGAGTTGCACTAGCAAATTATCATTTCCTTAGAGCTTGTTTAATGTGGGGGAAAAACACAAATTTGGGTTTTCCTCCAAGATGACAAATAATGTTAGGGTGTAAAAACCTATTTTTTGGGAGATTTGGGGTGGTAGAAGGTAAAGGAGGGGCCAAATTTGGCCTCTCTTTCCCCCACCCCACCCCTACCCCCACCAAAAAAAAAAAAAAAAATGCTGTTAAGGCTAAATACAGATAACATAGAAGTATTGACTAATTGTTCATGTAAAGAGAAAATGAAGAGATGCATATACATGAAATTATATTTATCCTCTATACCAAAGTATAGGGCCATGCTTTTTAATTGCATATAAGCATGTGCTTGCAGCATTTCTTCTTATCTAGAAAAGAATGAAGTGCCTAAAGACAATTGCTGCACAACTCAGATGACATTCTACATAAATGATTCACAGAATTATTAGTCTCCATCCACATTGGAACGAGGGCAGACCAATGTCTTTGCAGTCACAAGTCATCAAAAAGGAAAATGGAAATTGATGTGAAACTAAATCATTTAAAAGGCATGCTGTGAATCAGAAGTTCAGAACTACAGTTTGATACAGTGTGTTTGTAATTAACAATGAGAGACACGGTCCAAATTAGAACTACAGAAAGCATCTGCCTAGTTCAGATTGGTATACACTACATAGTAGCATATTGTTACGTCCACTGGTATCATATATGTGATTTTTTTAAGATAGGCCTTGGGTATAAATTTATTGGGCGTCAAACTTCAAAGTTAACCAATTCCATTTGTGCCCCAAGCATTGGGCGCTAGATCATGCTTAAGCCTAAAGAAGTCGAATTTATAATACCTTATCATTTCCCATGTCACAGCTGCCAGTACCAGATTTTTATTTTCAGGATATAAACAAGTGTGCTCATAACCATTCACTTAACTTGATCACAATAATGCCCAAAAGTGCAAAGCAATATCCCCATTGAGGTTACAAAAATGGAAAATTGTAGGGGAAAGGTTTTAGAAAGAACAGTTAAATATCATAAGTTTTGATAGTTTAAAGATTAATCTTACATCTGTGGCATGAAAGTGGAGCCGAAAAACAGCTTTCACTTTAGTCTTCTCAAGCTTCCACTTGGTGATCCTCGACATTGTACCACACCAGACCTAAGCATTAGCTGCTATCCGTACTGTACATTCGTCAACACAGTGTGAGCACTATAATCCTCAAACCATATCAATCCATAAAAATTAATTACAATTGACAGATGAAAACACTAAAAACTTGTAAAGGAAATACTGTATGAACATTACTAACTGCTTTAATCAAGAAATTCTATAAACATTAGATGATAATAAAAGCAAACTAATTCGACACCCAAGTCCCTATCACTCTCTGCTCTTTTAAGTATACACCAAGTTCCACAACTGTTTAAAAAAAAAAAAAAAAGTGAATCTGATTTGGAGAAAATAATGCCTCAAAAGTCAGAATCCTATAGGCACTTTAGGCAATCAAGAATTCTGAATTTAGTATCAAACGGGACTGAGAATTGGCAACAGAAATAAATGAAAGGAAATTGGATTACAAAGTTGAAAAGAGAAGTCCTCCAGCAGTGAGTGGAAAGGAAAGTCCAGATCTTGAGATGTACATAAACAAAAACCCACATCAAAGGGAAAAAAGAAAACAGAAATTATAAACCTGAGCACAAATTTGAGTTAAATCCAGATAATACCTCTTCTCGAGCTCACGAGAATGAGTCAAACTATCAGCCAATACTCCGTGATGCACTCCCTAATTGAAATCATAAGACAAAGAAATAATTTTATACAATGCCATTTAAAAAACGTAGAATCCCAGCACAAATGTTCCAAGATATTCTTGGACCCCAGAACCAAAAAAATTCTAACAAAATTAAAGAAATGACTCTTTCTTGAACACAAAAGCAAGCATCTGAAAATGGGATTTTAGAAACCCACAAATGTTGAAGAAAAATTAACGAAAAGCAAAACTACAGTAGAAATAATGCTGTACTGACACTGTTTTTACTTTCAAAAAATGTAAAATAATAATAATAATTAAAAGTTATTTTACAGCTAAAAAACATTCACAAATCACACGTCACCGGGCACCCGCCACACTAGCAGTGGAATGTCAGTACCATTTCACAGTTCAACGAGCTCATACATCATTTTCTTAAACACCCCATATTCAAAATTCAAAAAAGAATATCTAAAATCAAAGTATTACATTACATATGAAAATTAAGGAGATGTGGAGTTTTCCAAGTACCTAACAATGGATCTTAGGTGGGAAGGAGCTTGAAGTGCAAGAAAAAGAAGAAAGGAAAAAAATAAAAATAAAAAAAGAATCTTTGTTGAGAAGAGAGAGAGGAGGGTGGTTCTGTCAGTGACTGGCGGGCGGTGGAGTATAAAATCAGTAAAATCAAGCTCTGGTTTTACACCATTCAAATGCAGAAAAAGAGCTTTGAATAATTCTTTTTCTTCAATTTCGTGTATTTGAACATTAATCAAGAAGGAAAAAGTTGGATTAAAAACCTTAAAATACAGATATCCCGCCAAAGCATGCAGATCTTCAGTAATTAATTTTGCTTTCTTTTTCTTTTGAAACCAATTAATCTTAAATGATTATGTGGTGATTATTCAGCTTCAGTTCGCAATTTCCAGTGGAGTAATCGCTTTACTAAAATGCCCATGCCTTTGTCGGTCTGGGTGCTTAATTTCGCGGGAATTTGAAGGTTGGACAAGGATATTTTTGGAAATTAATTACCCACAAGCCAAGTGTTGACTATTTGTGTACGCCAGATCTACCGGTGACAAGACGTTAGAAAATAAATCAATTTCATAAAAATTTTTCGTGTAATACCAAAATTAAAGACGTGTTGCCTAATTAATTTCTCCTAAAACGTACATTGCCTGATTAGATCAAGTTGATTAGAGCTTGTTTGACACTCTTTATTTTATCAATTTTATAATTTTACCTATCACTAATTTGACATTTGATTTGATAACTATTTAATTATAATCATATATTTTAAACTTTTTTACATTCTTAATACACATTCTACATCTCTTTTCATGATAAATTTTCCACATTTTGACAAATAAAAACCATCAAACAAGCTCTAACGTTGGGGAAAAAAGTTTGATTAGACGTGTTTGGTGGAAAAAATCACAAGATGTTCATGATACCAATTCCCGTCGGATACTCAAATTTCATATGACAATTTTATTATTAAAATTTATATATCTATGTAGAATACTTGAAAATTTTAATTAACTTAAATTATATAAAAAGAAGAATCCTGCTATATATAAAACTTTCTTACACAATCTTTCTCACAACGTGATTTGGTAGGATTCTTTTTCTGTGTCCATCACACTACTTTTAAATTTATGACGATCGTATAGAGATATATCACCTTGTAAAAGGAATTTTGTACAAATAGCTTAGTAATTCTAAAAAGAATTAGGGCACAAGTGAATGAATTTGTTAAACAAATTGCTTCAACAAAATTATACTTATGATGATATGAGATATACAATGATTGATACACTGAGTTTGGTCAAGTCCACTGTGGAATCTTTCAATAATTATTATTACTATTTATTTATTTTTTCAGAAAGCTCCGATGATGATGATCATAATAATAATAATAATAATAATAATAATAATAATAATTTTTTTTTTTGGAAGGGGAAAATCACATCTCATCATTAATAGTAAAAAAGTTGGTTATATCAAACTAAATAGCCTCTTGAAGCCAAAGGGGCCCTCGAATAAACTAGTAGGACTTTGAATATCTAACGCCCTTTTAACTAAAATATGAGCAACCTCGTTGCCAGTTCTAGGGATAAACTGTGCATCGAAAGTATTGAATTGATTACTCAAAATTTTACACTCTTGAGTAATCAATCCAAATTCAGATTGGTCCATTTCATGAGTATGGAGATCGGAAGAGCACGCATCCACAATCCCTTTAGTGTCAAGTTGGAGTATGATGCCCAATTTATTTCACTTGATATATGGATGTCAATCGAAACCCTGTTTGAATGCAGGTAAAATAAAATTTTTGGGATGTCTGTGTTTTTCATATTCAAGATTTTGAACTTTCATGCACTAATAAATCAATTATATATGAATATATGTACAGTTTCTCTTTTTGGTCATATCAATATATTTTTTGTTTTTTTATGGAAGTTGATCATATCACAATATTTTAGTTGAGCTAGATTTTGTAAATTTTTTATATTTAATTTAAGAATAATATTATTTGTCGTCATTAGTAATAGTATGACAAATTTAGGTAGTAATATGTGGCAATAAATAGAAAACCAATGAAACGGCATGTAATTTTATTATGGTAACGATATTTAGTTGCAATAAATAACACATTATTTATTACTCCTACTTTAAAAGTAAAAGTACAGGAAAAGGGCAGCATGCCACGTGCTTTGAGGACTCATTTAGAACATAAGTGTTTCGCGACTATGTAAATGGAAAGTGCTATTTGTACATATAAGATGTATAATTTTCATACACACACTTCTAAATTTACTTATACTTCTCAAAGGTTGTGATTTGAAGAAAAAAAAGGCAAAAGACATTTGAGTAAATACGAGGGGTGTGTAAAAAATTATACACCTTATGTGTACAAATATCATTTCTCATGAAAAATTATTTGTTTGATTATAATAATATAATATGTATCATCATTTTATTGGTTGTTTTTGTAAAAAAAATTATAACTTAACTTTTACCTTTTGACTTTTAAAAAAAGAAAAATTAATGAAATGATGTTGTGCGATATCAAAATAGATTATAAACTCCCTGACAAAATACCCAAAATATTCACCCCCTTGCAACCCTATTGATATAGGGGGCTGTTATTAATCTTCTCACATGTGGGTTATATGTGAGAGGGTTAATAACAACCCTTATATAGGCAAGGTTGCGGTTGCGGTTGCGGGTGAACATAAGTCGGCAAGACGCTTTGTTAGATCTGGGGCGTGAAATCATAATGGTAACGCTATTTTATCTAACGAAATCAATAGAGATTCCCCACTCGCAGGGAAAATCATCTGAATTTCACTTTCACATGATAACAAAGGGATATTTTCACCCCTAAGTCCCCAAAGTCCCGTGTTAATTGCTATTGAGTCTGAAGTTGATTTTGGCACCCCGTTGTTTTTGAGTTTAGAATATTTACCCTGAATAACGACTTTTGAAAAAAAACAAAAAAACAAAAAACCCAAACTCAATCCTTAATTCGGCCACGACATGTTGTATAGACTTGTAATTTTTTAACAAAACGGTGAAGGTCTCATGAATTCTAGTGCCTATAGAGAATGCAACGCTATCATCAGAGGTCAAATCTACGTACTTAAAAGCTTAGGGGAATGTCACTGTGATATGCCAAGCATAATACTTTGTTGGCCGTGATGAAATTATGATTTTGTCGGGTGGAAGAGGTGGGGCAGGGCAGGTGAACATATCTTAATGAATACTCATAAATAAACAACGTTCCTATTTTACATATTATGTACCAAATGTTTGCATATATACCAAGTATCGCAGCTTGGTAGCGTAGAAGCCTAGTACAAGCAAGAAAGGGGCATCAAGGCCGGAATTTCTTGTTGCTTGTCAAATTCCAACGCGCAAATCAAATCACAAGACAGTGTCACGGGTTGGGGGGTTAACACGGCCTGTTGGGTGAATTCTGTGAAAACCCTGGAAGAAGATGCAGCCACCGGAACTGGAAGACGATTTCTGCTTATTACTTGTCTCATAAACTTGTTTCTTACCCTCTTCATTTGCCATGGATTTCTGCATATTCTTGTCGCTCTTGTTCAACTTTCTTATTACATATGCTTCTGCAAGGCCAGTACTTGACATGGCGTGGAACATGGAATGATCAAGCATAACAATGATTGCTAGAGGTGCAGTTTAGTTTCATGTATAAATAGACAATAACAACAGGCAGTGAGGGGCAGGTTTGACAGTGATGGATGGTAGTGGGGAGGAGTTGGGATGTAACGTTGGACCATTATCGCACAAATTTATTTTCACTTTGTTCTTGGATTTCCATGTCACAAACCACCTAGGGTACAATAATTTGTCATCTCATTTTTGTTTGGTCATTTGAGGCCACTTTCCACCTCATCACGAATAAGATAGAATACGATTTTCATCTTATCATTGTCACAAAACATTATATTGTGTAGGAAATAATTAAAATATGTAAATAAAAATAAACTTGAAGCAAACTCGTAACTAATTAGGCTGAGGCATGGAAATCTCATTCTCTTTAAAAAGACTCAAGCCCTCTGCGGTGTTGAAAAGTCTTCAACCACCGGTGCAACAGAAAATCACAAGACTTGTCCCCTCCAGGATACAACAGCCCAACTGATACGTTGTATAGTTCAATCTTTTTTGCACTAAGAAAGAACCCAAAGTTCCACTATAGAACACCTCTCTTTTTGCCAATACAATATCAATTAAAACACTTCTCGTTTTGCCAATACAATATCAACCAAAACATATAATTTGTTGTATGAAGTTTATGTAACTATAACAAATTTAGGAGGTATATATAGATGAAAATAAACACACACGTTATTAGAACATTAATTTAACTATTTATCATATTTATAATTTAAACTAAAGTTTAGACTAAATAAACTCATGATGCATGAATACTAGTCAAGTAGTAAATAATAAACTAGTAACTCATAAACTGTTAAAAACTCATAATTCGCTAATTTAATAATAAAATGGTACAACATATTGTTATGACATACTTGATAGTATGCATTTTGCTACAAGGAAAAAGGATTTAATTACAACGCTACTCAAGAGGTGCCATTGAAGAAGAAGGGGGAGCTGCCTTGGGATGGACTTTCTTGAATAAACTGAAGGAGAAGCAACCTGTAGTATCAGAAGTACTTTTCCCTTGATCATAAGCTAAAGCTTTCTCCTTTGATCCTTCGTTTTCAGTTTCATATGTCTTCTCTCTGTAGACCTTTCTCATCATATAAGCTTCAGCAAGTGCAGCACTGGCTGTCGCCATGGCTTAATCAAGAAACACAAATTCCCCGCAGAAAATCAAAGACGATTATGAACTAGGAATCTGGGTTGGAATTGGTAAGGGTATGAGTTGATTTATTGAGGTGTGCATTGAATGGGGTATATATAGAGTTTTTGGACTTGGGTGGCAAGCAAGAAACGCAGCCACAATTTCTTGGCGGCTTCAAGGCCAAAATATTGAACAAGTCCAAAGTGCGGAAAGCAAATTGGGATTTTTCCGATTGACGAAATCTTCCCCATCGACTTGAATATGGATTATACTTGATGACAAAGAAACTACGAACCTTTTACGGACCGTAACTATTGTACCAAATTTATCTCACTAATGACATAAACTATTCAACAAGAAGTAAAGATCTTTGACGTGGTTTGAACAAATGCTACTGTGGTTAAGTTCTTACATTCCAAACATGAGGTTCCAAATTAAACCACACCTCTCTCTTTTATTTCCCCTCTACTGTCCTATCTCCTCCCTTGTATTTGAAGGGGAGAAAAAAAATACAAACAAACAAAAGGCAAAGAGCATTAACCGGAAAAGAAGTAACAAAATAAAAACTTTGCCCTTTCAAAAAATAAAAATAAAAGATAAAAAACTTTGAAATATTATATTAGCCCATTCAGCAAAGCAAACACGTAGGTGAGATGAATATTGGAGCTGAAGCACAACATAATACACAGTCATGATATATGGTTGTAATGTGTTCAGGAACATGAATAATAAGGGGCCACGAACCAGGAAGCCAAAATGTAGTGCTAATTGTTCAATCCCCAATCGTAAGGCTGGTATACAACTTTTAATTGATTATTACTAGAAAGCAATTCAAGCAAAGCTTGAGACTGCACAGGCTCAAGGTAGTTTGCGGCGTGCTTCAGTACCTCCATCTCATTCTTGCCAAAATCTACACTGTACCTGAAATTTCATTAGCAGCAAAAAGATCAAGTTAGGTACAGGAATAATTAAATTTCAGTATCAGAGAAAGCAAATTGATTTTCGGGACATTAACTTCATCTTGCAATTTGATGAAAAAATAATTAAATTCCTCAAGAAAAACAGGTACAGGAATGTCAACAGACTCCCTGACGATGACATGAAGAACGCCACCAAAATAAAAGGGGTGGGGGCAAGTAGATGATTGGAAACTTACCATCTTAGTATTTTACTAACATATGCAATGCTTGAAGTTACATCAACAAATAGTCCACCAGTTCGAAGGAAATTACGAGCAGCATCAATCAGCTCTTCATCAATGTTTTCTGGAGAGTAGCATCGAAGAGCAGGTTCAGACCGGGTCCCAGAAACCAGTGCAAAATGGACAAGAGGTTCTGGATGGGGAAGAGCTACCTGATGTCATTGTAGTGTGTGTTTGAGAGGGTAGAAAAGAAAATAAAAGTGATCAATCAGACAGAGCTGAGTACAAGAAAAATCAGTTGAATACTAAAATGTAAATTGGCCACAGTATTTTTTGGATCATACAAAAATGTAAAACACAGTGATTAAGTATGACAAAACATATCATAAAGCTCAACTGCCACTCAAGCACAAGATGACCTCGATTCAAATAATGATGATATACAAGCTAAAGAATCAACTATAGACTATAGTCGAATTAAAGACTAATATTACATCCCAGGAAAAAAAAGAGGGCCTAATCATTCAGAAACTAATGATCAAAACCTAAAATTCTTGCTTTCCTTGATCTGTGAGTTCAACATTGTGGTCACAGTAATGCAAACTACTTGTTCAAGATATTGTTCTAAAATGTCTGATATCAAATCTTGAATATGTCCTTTTCTCTTTCATATTAGTATCTGACAAATTTAGCAAGCTTATCCAAATATATCCTCGGATTCAAGTTCAATTTGGACTTTTCCCCCTTTCGTTGATAGTAAATGTTCCAGGAATTATATAGTTCACAGGCTTCCAGAGTTGCCGCCTTTTGCGTAAATCAGGACTGCCATGACAAGAGACATTGACAAGCAAGCCAAGTTGCAAGGCTAATCGGCTGGGCAACTGAACATTTGCAGTCAGTCACACGCACACGCACCCCCACAGAGAGAGAGAGAGAGAGAGAGAGAGAGTGTGTGTGTGTGTGTGTTTATACTGTAGCAAGATAGAGCATTTGAACACATAAGTTCTTCTTCTCCTTCCAAATTGAACTAGAGAAGAATGGGAGGTGAATTTGAAGATGACACAATTTAGTTTAGCCCACATCACATTATATTGGGAACTTAAAGGCTAATCCAAAAGTTTATCACCATAGTTTTATGGCCGAATGAATCGGTTTCAGATATTGATAACAAAAACACCAATCGCAAGATAGCTATCTGACCTTTAATCTCTTATCTTTTACACCAAATGGCTTAATAAGATTGTATGGTGGTCTCTGATTTGCCCTCAAAATTCCGTTGTAGATTGATGAAAGAGAGTATGTTAATCCACCAATTACATATTTGAAGTCTCCAAAAAGTTTCCTTCTCTCCAGTGTTCCAGAAGGTTGACCCCAGACAAGTATAGCATGCATGGCCATCATATTGTAAAGATTTATGAAAAAGGCAAGACTTTCCTCTCTTGGTATCTCACACAATTCTACGCGCTGAAGCTCCTCAGTTATCCTCAGGTACCTATAATGAATTTAACTGTCAATGCCAAATCTAAAAATGTGAGAATTGCAGACAGATGCCTGCACATATGGATATATGCTCACGTTAATCAAACTCATCATCAATTTTCTATATAAAAACTTTTAGAAATATTGACAAACCTTGCAAATTCCTCACTCCCATGGATGCTTCTATAATCAACATGCCTTCCGTCCTCAGATGCATAGGCTTCTAATATTGCACTAGACAAGAACCTAAGCCTTGAGGAAATTTCTATGATGGGTTTTGGTTTCACTTCAACAATGCCTCTTGGGATGTTCTGGCACTGAGAGATCATTGGATCATCATCCAAGAACCGATACAAGTGATTGCCATCTTCAAACACATTCTCACTGCAGTAATATATAAAAATCAAAAGGAATGAAGTCAAAAAGTTCTATTTACAGTGGGTAATGCATAGAGAACACCCCCCACCCACCCCAAAATTTTTATTAAAAAAATGGTAAAAAAGAAAGATGCGGGAACAGCAAATCATGAGGAAGCGGGTAGAGTGTAATTATTTGAATATCATGGAAAATAAAGAAGAATTTTAGAGGACTTACTCAAGAACATGGTGGAAGAAGAGTTTGCTTGCAAGTTTCCGACCAAATTCAACTGCCTATTTCACAACATAAAGTCCCTGTTAGCGTTGCATTTCTATTTCAAATTAGATATTGGTCAAACCAACCACATCCAAATTTCATGGGACCCACATGTACAAAACAAATCACCATCATTTATTTCTACTCAAACTATTTCCATTTCAAAATAGAAATAAAACGCTAAAACAACTGAGAGAAAGAACTTCAACTACCTAACGACACAACCAACAAGATAGGTAAACAACCAAATACATGTGCTTCCTGTAGTTCTCAGACATGCTGTATAACCTCTTACACATATTGGCCTTCATATTTCATAATATTACTAGAACAAGAAATACCTCTTGAAACACTAAATTTTTTCCATATAAATCAAAACTTTGTGAAACTAATATGCATAACTAAACCTTGGCCCTGAATCGTATCATCCAATTCAAAATGTTCCCATCGTCTAAAAAACATAAAGTCAAAATCATAAAGAGAACTGAGAACAAGCAATATTGGTATATTGATCATTTTAGTAAACCAGTGAAATATGACCTGAGACAAGAGCTATTGGTCAGGCGATTATCCTAGTAAAGCAGTGAAATACGTCACAGGAGGATAAAGGCATCAAAAGAAAATTGTAGGATGCAGATTGTACCTATTTTATGGTTGAAGACACTAAATCCACAAGAAAAATGATAAAAAGCAAATTGCCAAAATGCTAATGTAAAAGAGGGATCTCCCGACTCAGACACTCATAGATAGAGCCCACATGTCGCATGTATTTCGACTCTCCTTGAAAACACACAAAAGAATGATGAAAAATGAAATGAATGCCTTGGGGTTGAAAAGGGAGGGCCCTCACACCTCAAATTCCAACCAAGATCAACAAAAAATTAGTTCACATTCCTATAACGAGAAACACACGTGCCATTAAGACCACCTATTTGCAAAAATCAGGAAGCTAATTGACATACTGCACTAAGATTGTTGAGGAAAAGAGAAATATAAGCAAATGAGCTAAATGAATTAACTACTTATGAGAAGACAAAGTTATAAAATACCAATGAATGGATTGAAGCCGTAGAATAAGTGAAACATAAGTTACCTCTTCTCTTTCCAAGTATTGATCCTCTGACAAAAAATCCACAGCTTCTGAACCCAGAAAGCATTTGGTGAACCTGCGCATTTTGTAAAACCTATCCTTAACTGAAATAAATCCTTTCATTTTTCGAACAATAACAGCAAGCTCGTCAATAGCTCCGCTGCTCGACAGGTCATCTTCGCCAGATAGTGGTGGTAGAGGTGCCTCAAATGATGGTGTTTCAGTGACAACATACTCAATTTTCTCTTCAAGCCTGCCAGACTCCTCCAAGCTTTTCAGCTCAGCCAAACCACCAATAAGTATTTCATTAAAAAACACTCTAGGAACAGCAAAAGATCCAGCAATTTTTTCTAGCTCTAATTTTCTGCTAGGATACACGTCAATATTGATCTCAAAATATCTGAGTCTTTTATCATGCAGAAATCTCCGTACCTCTTTACAGTCCTGGCACTCTAACCTGGTATATAACATAATTCGCCCTTTCATGGCAATTGGTTTGATTAGCTCAACGAGTGCATCATTCTGTACAGATCTGTTTTCTGCCCAAGCATCATGCGAAAACCCAATACGGCTAAGAGTGTTCCACCCAAAGTTCTCAGCAGATTTCTTAGAGACTTCCCCGGATTCAGTTTCGGGTGAAGAACCCTCATTCCTAATAGTATCATTTTCCATATTGTGATTTCTATCTTCATCATAAACATCCTGTCCATCGTCTCTTTTCCCAGAAAGGCGCCGCATCAAAGTGGCGACTGCAACTGCACTCTTTGCCCTTACAAAAGTTTTAAGAGCAGCTGCCTTTTCAGGCCAAGCAGATCCCTGCGCCTCCAAGTCATGATCCAAGGACCTCATAGACATGCTTCTATTAGCTTCCATTCCAGGGATTTCAGTTCCATCAAAAACTGGCTCTGCTTCTCCTCCGTAAAGAATTTCCTCCAGATTCTTTTTAGTTCCACTTGAATCTGCTTCATCATTCTCACCTTCCTTCAAGTCACCTGATCTCTTCTCACTCTCTGCTTTGCCAATTCTCAATTCAGGTTCCAAAGATTTCATCTCATTTGGTGATGTAGCTTGTCGTCCTTTCAGAATATCAACCGTCTTTCCATCCATCTCTTCAGCAGGTGGAGTATTAAGTTTACTTTCCTCAGTTGTGCTATCTTGTTCCTGCTTTTCTCTCAGAGTGTCTGGTATATCTACCTCATCTTTCTCAGTTGGAGAATTCAACACTAGTTTCTCAAAAGTACCTGTGTTTTCCAGGTCCGCTGTTTGACTATCAGATATATTACCCTCCCTCACTGTTGCAGATGAATTATTCACGGAATGCTCCATTTCCTCAATTTCCTATTCAAACTTTGACGTACAACAGTTCCTTTGCGATGCTGGAGGGATCAACGTGTAATTCTTATTCCCATTGTCAATCCAAGAAATTCAGCTAAATATGTTATTTACAACAAACTTCAAAATCACAATCATTGATGGGTAAAACTTCATGGTGATAACTGAATTTTCTATTAACAATTTCATTAAAACACCACCAATCTCAAGATCTCACCAAAATCTTAAATCTAACCTCAGCGTACATGAATGCACATCCTCTTTATCTGCTTCTTATTGTTTCTCAAAGTTGCCTTTGCATACTAGAACAGTCATTCTCTCAATACGGGTCATTATATGATTTATTATTAAAACTAGTTCATGCAACTGCAAAGTTCTGTCACTTCAACCACCCCACCCCACCCCAACCCCAACCAGGGGAAAAAAAAAGAAGAAATAAATTCTATCCAGCCTACATGATCAATTAATATGAAATTTAACAAGTTCAGCTATTGAAAAAACATCTGAATAAACTAGCTATCCATATCATTAAAAAGTCCAATATGGTAGTGCCCCTCTCCCTCCATCCCCAACCTAAAGAGAAACTTAAACAGGAAAAGAAAAAGAACAGATGATTCAGCAATTGACTTATCAGCTTAGATCAAACAATACATGTAAGCAGCTAAAACATTTTAAACATATAAAACCGCTATAAGACCAAACCAAAATCACTAGCTAAACATCTTATTATGAGTAGCAAGCACAGTAAAAGATACACTAAATAAAAGATCAAAACTTGCCTTACAAACAGGTTAACAAATTAATTCATAGAATCAATTAAGCGATCAAAGCAAAGAGAATTCAAAATGGGTATAGCCTGATTAACAGTAAAATTGTCCCAAAAAGTGACGTGAAAATGAGAAAAAGAAAGACTTACGGATCCGACGAAGCTTGATTTAGGAGGAATGGATAGGTTATATGCATATTGTAAAGGAAGAAATCTTCATAAAAGGAAACGGATAATAATTTATTGAATGCGTTTGAAGGTAAAAATGAAGACTTTGAATTGAAACGGTCGTCTAAGATTTTAGGTCTCCACTTTGACAAAGAGAAGCATTTTTGAGGAAAATCGGACCACCTGAGCTGGAAGCGGGAAGTTCTGTGGAGGCATTATTTTACAAACAGATAAGCTCCCTTTCATTTTCTCTATTTTTGACATAATCCTCTATTATTTTTCCAGTGGGTTGGCAGGCCTCCATCAGTTTGTCGAACAATACGGGCCGACTGACAGATCCAGTTGCCAATTGATTGAGCAGGCCTTCCAACCCAACAAATCCACAATAGAACGCGGGAATTGTCTCAAATTAGAGTTTGGCCCTTGAGATACGAGTTATTATAATTTAACACTATACGTTATAGCATCTGATATTACCATATAACACGCTATATAAAAAATCACAACCTTGTGGTGTGCATTGATGCACGTCACATGTTCATTTGGTACCATATGCAAGTTTTATATCATTTTTACTTGAAGCACACCAGTGGAGAATTTTCAAACAAATAATGTTTAGTCTACATAACCTTGTTCACAAGAATTAAGAAAGTTGTTGAAAAATTAAATTTTGTGAATCGTGTTTTTAATTTGTACTTATTTAATAATTTTAAATTACTAGTTATAACTATGATATTATATAAGGGTATATTTGTAAAATAAAATAAAATAAATTCTTTGATGTGGAAATAATACTGTACTATATAATTGAGACCAATAACCAAAAAAAAAAAGGAAAAAGAAAAGAAAAGTGAACTATTCAAATGGGACGTAGTAGTGAGTATTTATCACCACTGCTAGTGAATATAATCAGGTGGTACCATATATCCAGTTAAATGTGAAGAGATACGTATAAGATATATATTTGCATTTATTTATATTTGTCTGAGTAGTGTTATATAGCAATATTAGTACTTAAGATCAAACTATATTATATTAAATGATATATAAATTAAATCAAGTGAGTCATTTGTGTTTGACTTCAAGTCTATTTATATTATTTAATGCCACATAAACGGACACTCAACACTTTAACATCATTCTATTTGATTAAACCCCTCATATAATGATCACTAGTAGTGACAAACCACAAAACATGTCTACAATTTATTTTGGTGGAGAAAATGGATAAAAAAAGCCAGTAAAAATCTCAAGAGTCGTGGAATCAGCAAAAGAAATAGATTGGTTCTATTTTTGCACCTTACTTTCTAGGAAGTAGCACACTACCCATCAATCAATTCAAGCTAACAAACTCAAAAGATGGGTTGTCTTATATGGTCAATGAAGAACACCAATTAATCATGTTCCATTGCTTGTCCCTTGTGAGATCGTAGAATTAATATGATGGTGAAAAAACCTTGAAAGTAGTGTTATTTGTAATTTATGAGTTCACACATTAATTAATTAATTAATATATATCAAAATATAAGAACACATAAATATTAAAAAAAAAACACTCACACACGCACAAAAATTTCCACCATGTGTTCTATATGTATGATTCATTGTACAAATAGTGTGAAGGATGTTTTCTAAAAAAACAGGTCGAGTTCCGAACTCAAATGCTGCCAACTCACTTGAGGGCTCCGAACTAGGATTTGTTTGAATAGCCGGATCCCTCACCCCAATATTCCTTTTGTCCTTTTATTGGGAAAGAATCCCTGACCTGCATGGGAGGATATTTGGATCATTGATCTTTGGAGTTAAAAGAAAAAGGAAAAAATAGGAGAAGAAAACGTGTTACTTGTGAGTCCAGCGTATAGGCAAAACAGCAGCATCAATTAGTTTACCAAGACTTCAAACTTTGAAAATCCAACACCTTAAGGCTGCCAATTAAAGACCAAATGGATAGTGTCCGGGGTCCCGTCATGTGATTGGTCATGTTAGGACTTGGGATAAATTATAAATCGAGTAAACTTTACTTGTGAATTAACTTAAATTAGCTTAATTTTAATGGTAAAGTTTTTGAGATAGAAATTTCTCATCAAATTAACTCTTACAGTAACATCATGACAATCTATCTTAAGTCGATGTCTTAGCCGGCCGGAACTTTGGGTCAAAACTTTGTCCTAAGGAAAGTGATTATCCAAGAAAAAGAAAGACCAAAAGCTAAAGATTAGACTTCTACACTGGTAGTGTTTTTTCTTTTTTCTTTTTTTTTTTGATAAATTGATAGTGTTAAATTTGTTCATCACATAAGTAATAGAGTAAATTTTAGTGTCACTTAAATCACAAGTCAGCATGTTACATTTAATCATTACAAATATTACGATGGATATATTAATTTAAAGCTCATCACAAGTTAATTTGAATGCAAACAGGCCAAATATTTTAAAAAATAAAAAAAAAAGAAAAATCCAAATATGCTCCATAGAACCCAACTTCTTCTATGAAATTTTCTTTCTGAGAATGGCGAATTTGACTGAGAGTATCGTACTTTGAATATTGGAATTTTTTTTATGGAAATTAAAGCTCACTAGATTGAAATTTGAGAGAAGGCCATATTGGAAAGATAGCGATTTGAATTTCAAAGACGCAAGTACCGGTCATATGTTATTTTTTGTTAATTCTTCTCCTTTTTCTATAAAAATTTCATGTCAATCTTTCAAATAAAAAGGAAAAAGGGAATTTTTCAAGGTAGAAATCCAACATGAACTGATTGTCATCTTTTTTTGTATCTCTTTTTGTCTATTTAGACTTTTTCATAGAACTTTTTCACCCTTTTTTTAATATCTTTTTGAAAGGGAAACTTATTTATTTCATTTTGTGACCAATGGCCGAGCTCAAAACAAAAGACATCTGTTAACTCAATTACAACTTCACTTCGAATAAAGTTGCATGTTCGACAATGTAATGACTCCAAAAGTGACTTAGTAGTATATATCACTTAAAACTGGTTGGAAGTTGGAACTCAAACTTCACAGTGCCATTCACATATAATATCCAATTTAGATGATCTAAGAGTAGGTATTAAATTGCGTACCTACTTTAATTCTAGTGCTTGTTTATTATACTTTGGCTGCCAAAACTTGAAACATAGGTTAGCGTACCCAAGTAGTGTCTAGATTAACTCCACCTGGCTTGCTACTTTACTTGATTATCAGCAACTGATTTTGAACACTTGATAAGCGTATTTTATATGCAAAAATACTTCTCTTAACTTATGCAATTCTATATGAAATCGAGCAGATTTCTACTTAATTTGTGTGAATATGGTTTATATAGGTGAAAAGCTTAAATTGGAGTGATACAAGGAAAAAGAATGATTTTTGAACCAAATTGAGAATTTACATTCAAGAAATAGCATCGAGGTGGGACTGTTCGAGAGTTCGGGTTGAGAAGATCATATGTGACATGTTTAAAGAGAGCGGGGACCCTGATGAATAGATCAAAAAGTTTGGGGACGTGCTTAAGTGAAGAAAAAGCTGAAAAGGACCATTACCGCAAGAAAAGCCAAAGCAGGGACCGAAATGCACGCCGTGAAAAAAGGCCGCGGGTAGGCCGCGGCAAGCATACCCGGGGCCACCCGCGGGCTTACCAGGAAACCTGTGCCGCGGCCACCCGCGGCCCGTATCGGAACACGCCGTTTACGCGTTTTCCGGCCCTTTTTGACATATTCTAGGGTTCTAAGGCCTTCCCAATTATAAAAGAACGAAAACCCTTCGGTAAAAGGGGAGATTCATCATAGAAAATAATTCTTGAGGGCCAGAAGATTGGAGCAAGGGCTTGGAGATTGAAGCCGGGGTTCGCGTGAAGATTGAAGAACGGAGTTCTTCGTTTGGTGCAAACGTTTCCTTCATTATTCTTCGTCTTTTATTGCTAGAATCTGGTCATGTATTAGAACCCTATGAATGCTTTTGTTATGAATTCATTTATCATGCGTAACTAATTTTCCTCGTTGAGACAATCGATGAAGCAATAGATATGTTTTAATTGTGTTAATCCCATTCATGACTCTAATTGTTATTGCGTGCTTATTTTCTATTGTGATATGTAATTCCCTTTTATAAGCCTGATCAACTTGTAATTGCGTTAGTGAATTCGTGAGGAAATCGAGAGGTAAGTCACCAATTTAGCACTTCAATAAAAAACATAAATTGCATAGAAGATAGGGATATCCTTTTATGATTTGAGTGCATTAATTAACAAGAAACCATTTTTGTGGTCACACAAATCATAAAAGGATATCCTTATCTTCTATGCAATCTATGTTTTCTATTGAAGTGCTAAATTGGTGACTTACCTCTCGGTTTCCTCACGAATTCACTAACGCAATTACAAGTTGATCAGGCTCATAAAAGAGAATTACATATCACAATAGAAAATAAGCACGCAATAACAATTAGAGTCATGAATGGGATTAACACAAT
>CAVNYN010262676.1:0-21444 GCA_963692815.1 Nyctanthes arbor-tristis | reverse complement strand
ATATAACAGCAGGGGGGAGACTCTCCCCCTTCATATGCTGCCATTTCCGGGCTGCCGGAAAATGGCAAAAATTGGGGGGGGGGGGGGGAGGCAAGCAAAATGGAGGGACTCCCCCCCGACGCATATGCTGCCATTTCCGGCAGCCCTTTGGCTGCCGGAAATGGCAGAAATCTTCCGCCGGAAATTCTGTCATTTCTAACAGCCTGCGGGAAACGGCAGCATATGAGAGGGGGGAGTATGCAGCAAGCAAAAGGGACAGACTTCCCCCTTTTGCTTGCTGTATTCCGACAACAAGCAAAAAGGGGGACTCCTCCCCTCTATGGTAACGATCTGTGGGGTCCTCCCACATCTTTTTTTAAAATTTATTTTTATTTTTTAAATTAAAATATTTATTTTTTGTATATTACTGGAATTGTCCTTGGTCAACGGGTTGACTAACGCCTAAAATGGATGGTTTCAGTCCATAGAGACCTGGGGGAGGATTTTGAGAAAGATTGGGGACCATGAGGAGTAGAATTAAAGGTTAGGTCTGTAATCTGTTAAAAGTCAAAATATTAAGAACGGTAGCCGTAAATTACCCATAATTTTTTGTTTCTTTTTGGAAGTATATTATTTTATTATGATATGCTTGTAAAAAAAATGTAGGTGTGGAAAACCGTGTGGGCTCCAGTTAACCAAAAGAAAGCAACTGGCCGGGACAACAAAAGGTTATTGGGGACACGTGTCCCCTAATGAGTGGATAAAATGTCAATGTCCGTTGGGCCAACGCCAGCAACGAACCTGAATCTCGTGCCTATATGGCACCAAAATTCATCGTATGGACCCCACTTGCTTACGTTCCGAACCTTTTTAAAGCCTTTGCTCGCACGTTACACAACGAAATCAAACAAAATATAAAATTCAATTAGTTTTCAATTAGTAAAATTAATCAAACTAATCACATTAATATATTTTACACATTATTATTATGTGCACCACTTAGAGCATCTCTAATGCACAGTTTTACATTGACGTGGAAAAAAGAGATAGACACATAAAATGTAGAGATTTCAATGTTATCTTTCTTCTTTCTCTTTTTCCTTGACTTTCTCTCTTTATTTTCCATTTTTTCTTCACAATGTTTTAGACAATATCTAGGTGTAGAAAGTGTTAAGGATATTGTGAAGAAAATATGAAAAATGAAGAAAGAAAAAGGTAAGAAAAAAGAGAGAAAAATTAAAATAAACATGTTTTATGTATTTATAACTTTCCTCCACTTCACCTCAAAACTAAACATTACATTAGAGATAGATCGGAAGATACTCTTCCATTTCTATTATAGATTAAATCATAAGTTGTAGATAGAAATATGTTGTTAAATCACGCAATTTATATGATATATTAAAGATATTGTAACTACAGTGATTGTAGTTTATTTTATCTCAATACTAACGTGATACAAGATTATTTGTTATCTAAATAGGACCCTATTTGATTTATAATAACTGATGATTTGTCATATTAGTATCAAGATAAAATAAACTGCTTTTATAGTGGCAAAATAAAATTTTGATTAACGATTATTTGATATTATTTATAATAGAATATATAATATTATTTGAAAATATTCTTGATTCTTTACTCCTTAGCAGCATCTCTTGGAATTCTTTTAAGAAGACGTTGATCTTTTGCCGCAAACAAAATGTGAGAATATTGTTGCGTCATCACTTCATAATTTTAGTTGAAGAACTGGAATGAAAGAGAATTCCCACCTAAAAACCACTAGTTTCAACCCCTGCTGATGCCTTTCTGGATATCCAAGGAATTATCAAAATGGACACTTCACCAAAACGGAAGATATATAGTATATAGATAATATTTTTTTCTATAATTTTTTTTTTTTTTTTACAAATTAACGCCACGATATGGATATAATAATTTCAGCAATTGAACTAGAGAGACAACAGTTGATTTTATTAATTTTTTCAAACAAATAACTGAACTAAAGCATTTATTTCGATTTAATTGGTCCCTGTAAATTTTAACTTAGCAAGCTACTTATTAAATTTCAAGCCTTTCTTGTCACCTTCGTGATCCTTAGTGGATAACTACATGGCGGGAGATCATTTTCAACCATACGGACAATAATTTGTTCGAAACCAGTAACATATATAAACATTGGTGAGAATCCAATGCCCTGAAAACCTAAGGGTTACTTGTCTGACTCTGTAACCGAAGTCCAAGAAACATAGAATTCAATTTAGAAAAAAAAAAAAAACATAGGAAAGATCAGTTAGCCATCATCTCCTTCTCCTGTCTAGTGTAATCCATGCTCAACTCTGCTACTTCTTAATTCATTACTTCATTATGTAAATAGTAGGGGAAAACTGAAAATTGCAGAAAGTATAGAGCCTCGGTTCTACTACATAAATTTATTCACAATCTTTCAATCAACATTAAAATTTTCAGAAATTCTATTCACACACAATCGTTTCTGTAACTACCATTACCACAATGAAGCCTGATATATTTTTCTAATTTTCTTATTCTTTTGGCATCAAGAATTTTCAGTAAGTACCCCAAATGCACCCCAAATTCCGAGGATTAACGGAAGCGGAAGGTGGCTCTTGATCTTCAATCGACTGTCTTCCCATATCATGATTAGACACAACAGAGGAAATTTCAGTGTTCATATCAGTGCTTAAGCAAGTTTCTTGAGATCGGAAGAGCACTGACAATTTCTTTCTCATTTTTGTTGCTCAGAATCATGTTCTGGCCATAGTTACCAGGTAAACTCCTCAGGATCAAGGGGTCCGGCATTGGGATCGAACCTGGAAGTTGGAACCCTTCCTGAACTGGGGCAAATTGTCCCCAAGAAAAGGTAGGATTGCATGGAAAAGTATCCACTTGATTTGAAGAGACAGGGAAAATTTCATCATTAAAACAAGTGATCACATCTTCCCGGATCTTTTGAGCAGCAGCTGGAATGGAGAAGCAGTGCACGTGACTTGATTCGGATACATAAAGCAAAGACTCTGATAAAGGTGGCAAAGCTGAAGGCGCCAACTCGTTGATCCCAGCAGGATTGAACCTCACTGGGGCCCCGGATTCTGGTACAGGTACCCTTTTCCCACCAGAGCTCTTGTGAAATACTCTACAAATCACCCAATCATTCTGCAAAAATGATCAAGCTCAATTCATAAGATATACTCGATTGATCTCTCGAGAATGTATATAATAGTCAAGAAACAGGGGAAATTGAGGTATAATCTGCTGCACCTTAGCTGGTTTTGGCAGGTTATGGATAGAGAATTTGCCTTCTAATCTGTATTCATGAGCAACCCAGTTGGATTTTTCGCCTCTGGGGGCTCTTCCTTTGTAGAAAACTAATGTTTTCTTCATTCCAACATGAATTTTTCCTCTGTAGATTTCCTTGTCTTTTCCAGTGGCTTTCCAGTAACCTGCAGCAGTAGCCCTATTTGTCCTAAGACCAGTGGGATATTTCTTGTCCTTCACACAGAAAAAGTACCATTCTTTTTCCCCCATTTTTGCTCTCCCTTGACAAAGAACGAAAAAGTCAGATGAATTCCAGAAATAAAGATCCATAAGTACAGAGTTCAATTGTTTAAAAAACTTACATGGCAATTCCCATGGCTCAATTCTGTTCATGTCCACCTCCGTTATAGCAATAGCACTGAAGTTGCTGTCAAGAGCTTTCTTGGATAGGTAATGAGTAATCAGTTCTTCATCTGTGGGGTGGAATCTGAATCCGGGGGGCAATTCTATCTGATCCTCCCCTTTGACAACTCCAAGATTATTTTCCATCATCTAAACTTGACCAAGAGGTGCAGTCGATGGACAACAAGCGAATATGTCTGTTTACGGAGTTGACGATAATAAGGTAATAGCTATATATAATGAGCTTAAATTTTTTTGACCTCTCAAATCCCTAAAATTTGTAATGGATTCTAGCCAAACAGTTGATATATTTACAAAAATCTTTTCCAAATTCAGCAGTTATGATTGATTACAAAGTGGATGGAACTGAACTGAGCGGAAAGAAATGGCCAAAAATTGGAGGAGGAAAAGAGAAAAAGGAAAGAAAGAAAAGCCCTGAAACTGCTCTTTAAAAGTCTTGAGATCAGTTAAGAAAAGGAGGAAAACAGTAGGAGGGACAGAAGCCCATAAATAGCTGGTGTTTTGGTGTGAAAGAAACGTGGTTTCTAAGCAACCTACTAGGTTGTTTTTGGTCTCTATGTTAATTTTATTAATTAGTTAATTATTATATTAATTGAATTAAATTATGATGAAACAAATCCATCCTACTTTTAATTTGACCAAATACACCTCATTTTATTTTAAGTTAATTGAATTTGTCAATAATAATTTTATGAAGAAAATTCATTAAGAATAATTATAAAATATACTGGTAATGTAAGAATCACTAAAAACTTTATCTATTCGATATTTTAGATCTAAGAAGACAAGTAGTTAGGTACTTAGGTTTCCCATCTGACCAGCTTAATAGTATGATAAGAACAACGGTTACAAAAAACGCACTAGCTTGTTAAAATAAAGAGAAACAGCCATACACAAAATGCTAGTTAAGAGGAAAAACAAGAATCTAGTTCAAATATGTCATTCATTCACATTAGGTTCAATTTCGATAATTGTACAAACATTTGGAGTCGTGAGTAACTTTAATTCCTTTATTGTTAGAGAAATAGTTGAAGAATTCAAAGTTTCCAATAAGTGAACTCCAGACCAAAATTAGCCAACACGCAATTTTTATTTAATGTTCAAGAAATATTCGATGTAGTTAAGGATTCTTCGAATATACATGCATCATGAGTTTTATCATATATTTAAACGTATTTCCTAAATTACCCTCTTCACCCCCCACAGCCCCTAGTGTATGAAAACCGGCTGCCTAATAGGATAAAAACTAGATCAGAAGAGAGCTTCACGTCATCAAATTAGTTTATCTTCCATTTATATTCTGAAATGACAATTTTGACCTCGTTGCAAATATTTCCAATTCGGTTAGTGTTTAGATAATGACGCTTCCAGTCCGGTTAATTTGGAGCTAACCATGAGAAAAGATTTGGGCATGTAGCTTTAGAGGACATGTGCCTTTTTTGTATGTCACATACTTAAGGGATTTTGATCATAAACATAAATACATGAAACCACTACTAGTTTCATAAGGTTGATTTGGTTTCACTAATGTCAACCGGAACCATCGCGGCCTTAGCGTTCTGCGTCTCTCATAAATTCCTCAAAGTCAACTTTCACTCGTCGTCCCACAAATCCTTTTAACCGTAGCGGCAAACACTTAAGAAATATTTCAGGGAATTGAAGTAAAAAGTGTACAAGAACTTGGAGAATACCGAAAATTTTATTGCCACAACTAGAATAATTACAAGGATAGAACTGACAAAAGCTCACAGTACCGGAGATAGAGGGGGAAGGGGAATCCATATATGTGGACCCCAATACTATGTGAGACACCATCAAGCTCTAGAACATGAACCCATAATTCAGTTACTTAATTATTCTTGCTTGCATAACATTTTCAATAACACTTACTGCATTAGCATTACCTTGATGTAAATATTTACAAACAAGAAAAATAAAATGAAAAACTACCTTTTTGATGTGTATTAGTGGCCAGGCATACTCACAAAACTCATGTCCATGTCAACGGTTAGCATATTTTATACGGCGCTCCTCTATCGGAACGGTATATGTAGACTATATATTAGTATTTGGTTAATTAATTAATTAACTAATTAATTCAAGGATCATCAACTTAATTGATTCTAAGTTAAAAAAAAAAAAAACTTAATTGATTCTAAAATTAATCAAGTTGGAATATGTCAATTGTGGAGCCCCTTTTCTTGATTATAAATTATGGGTCGCATTTTATTGTCCCAGCATGCCAGTGCCAGGATATGATTGGTTGAAAACCCGCAAAATTTGGTCGTAAATATATGAGTATAATAATTGCACTGGAATTAAGCAATAGTCAACTTAAGAAAGAAGTCATAAATAAATAATTTCATTTAACAAAATTTATCTTGCGTATTTTAAACCGTTTCAATAAACCATATATACTTTCTTATTCATTCAAAAATTGTTAGAGAAGATTTTTAGAAATTAAATTCCTACATTGTCTTCCATTAAGTATAAAAAGACATAATGGTGCACTTACAATAAGTTCTATATCATTCACATCACAAAGTTATAAAATCCATTAGATTTTATTTTTTATTTTTTGAAGATGCCGTTAGATTAATTTTAGTTTATAAAAATTACAGATTTTCCAAGTCTTAAAGCCAGATCATGAATTACTATTTCAAAAAAAGTTGATGCTACCGGGCTTGATGCGTATTACCCTATCCAACACGTGTCAACATTATTAATTAAGATAAAATCTAAACTAATCCTCTCTTAGCAATAGTTTGAACTAATTAGTCAACCAAATAAATTCACTTCGCCACCCACGCCACTCACAATATCCTCCTATTTACATATAATAATAATAAACATACATTATCTCTTTAATTATTTAATTAGTTAGATAAACTGTGGGTTTGATTAATTCAATAGTTAATATAAAAAAATTTTAAAAATCAAGAGTTGAAAGCAGCTTCTAGATTTGAAAGTTGACAACGCCGACTGTGGGCTCGGTTTCTATAGTTCCAACATGTAACAAAGAAAAGTGACAAATCCAAGTGGCATTAAGTGAGTCGTGCAGAACCCGCAGACCATGGTGAATATTTGTATAAATTTCTACTTGTATCAGGCAATAGTCAACTTGTTAGTAATATTTAATTGTTGAAAGAAAATAATTTCGGAACAAATAAATGCACTTATTTGGTATAAGAATAATGCCATTTATCTATATCGAAACAAATAAATTCATTTATTTGGCTCAAGAATAATGCTATTTATTCAGAACAGAGACCAGTCTACGGTCTAGATAAATGGCATTACTCTTGGCGCAAAGGCAAATGGAAGTTGCCATATTAATTTACTTATATTATATGATTAATTATCTATTGTAATAGAACATTTGATAAGTTAGTGCGAGTGATTTTCACAAATTACTACGCAACTTCCGACTTGATATGCAGTAAATATTTGTATATTGATCGTTGCTTATATATTGCTATACTTTCACCGGACTAACTTTGATCTACAAAAAATACAGGATTTCGGATTCTTATAATAGTTTGTATGTGGTCAGTTATAAAATGTACTATTAAAGTGACCATTTTGAGTGCATTAACCATCTTCATTAGATCCTGTGCCTGTCATAGTCGAGACGGACCTAAAACAAGCCAATCCCAAACAATATTTTATTCCTGCTTTCGGATAGGATATTGCATTATTATGCAAAAATAATTGATAAAGATCCAACATCCTAATAATAATTTAAGAAGTACTGAAATAATTATACAATATGATGTGATTTGTAATGTTGGATGAAAATAAGATGACTGGGCTGCTAAAATTTTAGTTATTGTTGTTATTATTTGTCTTATCCATAGAGAATGCATGCATTGTTTGCCGATTCTTAATAAATATAAAAATTATTTTATAATCAAAATTTAGGCACGTACACGTGTAATTGACTAGACGAACGAGAAAGTTTAAAAAATTAGCTTATAAGTAGATAATCTACCTCGTGTTAGCAAAACAAATACTGTTTCAAAATATCATCTTTATCAATCTTTATCAATCTTTAAGATACAAAAATGGCTGAAACTATTATGAGCTTATCAGTTATCAAACCCCATATCCAAACTTCATCGGCCTACACAACAAATCTCAATAATTACAGCTTAGGCAATGGTTCTTTCCAGCTTAGGCAATGTTCAAGTACAGGGTTCGGATGTGGCAACAAACATCAGGTAATGTTCAGTGTATTATATAGTGTTCGACTCGTTAATTCAAGTATTATTTATCTTGTACATTTGTGAAATTCAAGTAGAAAGATGGGAAGAAGAATAGAGGTTCAAGAGTCAGAGTGAGTGTTTTACCAGATTGGCCATTTATGGCTGTTTTAGTTGGAGCATATGGAAGGGCAGAGAGACCTTATTACCCACAAGTCAATTTGGCACCTTAGCGATGAGGCCATGAAGAATGTTTGTGAGTCCCTAATCATTACTCAAAATTATGATATTGTCAATATTGTTTAATTCAGTGCACCAAACGTGTCATGCTTTCATTTGATTTTCATGTCATCTATGTGCCGTTACTACCCTCTACTCGTTCTATTGTAGACACACTATATATAATGTTTACCTGTTGGGGATGCTGTTTCTTTGGTTCGACAAAGGTAAGTTCTAAGCATAGGGGTTCTATGAAACTGATAATTTTGTTTTGATCAAATTGAAATACGATATTGAAATTGAGATCATAATATGGTTAGGATCCCTACTATGATTCGGAAGCCTATAGGAAAGATGGAGGAGACGGCACTGGGCATTGGGTCTATGAGAAGGTACAATATCATCGAGGTGTTATTAGGTCAAATATATGCGAATAGAGCTAATGACTATCTGTGCATGAAAATGCAGCAAAAAGACAATGAAGAATCAGCAAGGGCAGTGTTATTGCGCAAGGAGCTCATTGAAGAGATTGAGCAAAAGGTTGGGGGTTTACGGGAACTGGAAGAAGCTGGCAAGAAAGAAGAGCTTGTTAAGTGAATTTAGCCTCTTTGTTTTCTACAAATTATTGTCATGAAATTCGTATCTCCAGATATATGTCATCCAAAACATGGGACATTAAAGTTGTAAAGAAACATAGTATTAAAAATATTGGCTTATGTGAAGATTATACAAGAAGCTCTGATGTAGCTCATAACAGATTTTGACAAACAAAACTCCCCAAAATTTTTCCTTGATAGAGAAGTAAACATTCCAAATGCTAACCCAAGCCAATCCGTTATACACTGCTGGCGCATGGACATGCATCCGGGCACACCTGATGCACTATAAGATCTGCAACATGCCTTCATTTTGACAAGGTGAGTTGATTTCATTTGATGCAATTGGAGCCCAAGCTCTCACCAGGCTTCAACAATGCACCATTCAAATCTCCGTTCTTTATTAAGTAATCATTAGGCATGATAAACAACCCAGATGAACTCAACTGGAAAATGAAAACCAGCACCAATTAAAAGGAACAAGATTCCATTATAAATCAAGTCAATCAACTTCAACCACACATTTCACAAGACAATCTTTAATTACTACTCACAAACACACACTAAATGGACATCAGGACACGTTACACTTGCCAGGATACAAGGCACCACTAGTGAATTTCCATTAGAGTGTTCTTTTATTTCTTGCCTATATGTAGATAAATAACACTAATTGTCAATCAAAATCACTACAGTATTGTTAAGACATTGGGGTGACACTAAACAAACTCAAGTAAATGCACCCCACCATATAAATATGCCTCAGAGGTAGTGACAATGTTTAATATCATCAACTTTATATTTCTGATAAAACATGTGATAACCAATGCATCACAGGCAAACCAATAATACTGTGCATTTATATAATTTTGATGGGATGGATAATCAGGGAAAAGAAGAAGGACTTGTGATAGGGCAACAATTTCTTACATAGGAGAAAAATAAAATAAATATAAAATCATAGTACACTGACAGCAGGAGAATGTGATCAAGAAAAGCTTTTCAAAAATCATAGTTTGCCTCAGAGGTAGTGACAATTGCGTATCATCATCTTTTATCTCTGATAATACGTGCAATAATTGATGCATCACAGGCAAACCAGAAAACAAATACATAATATAACTTGTATAGCCTCAGTTCCGAAAATTCAACTGGTATATCACTGCTAATGGCCATCTAACACAATAAACCTAAACAAAACACAAAATCTGGACTAGAAACAAGCATAATTTCTGTGTGACGTGCAACCAAAAAAAAGAAAAAAAAAGTCAATAACTGTTAAAAATACACATGATGCCTCAGCTGCGATGATTCATATGGCATAAAAATAATCATATTAAATCATACTCAAGTAGTACATGCATCACAGGCAAAACTTTAACATTTTATAAATATTATATCCTCACTATAACTGCAAGAAAGCACTGCAGAAATTATGGCAATTGCTATTTAGAATTTTACAAAGATTAACCTTCATTGCCAGTTATTTGCAAAGTAGAAAACTTCAGAATGTAGTGAAATCTGAACAAGACTAAAAATTAAATAATCAAAAAAAAAAAAAGAAAAGGATGCTGAAAGGCATAATAATATACACGATATATAAAATCGCAACCAAAAAAATTAAGAAAAAGTAAATTTTAGTCTAGGCATCAGAGAGATTCCCAACGACAAATCATCATACTCCAACGAGATCTGATGTCCCTGTCTGAGTTATCATCACTTGCATTAACAAATTGATCTAAGATGAACAACAAACTATCCAACTTTATTTCAGCAATTAAGGTAAAGTATATAAAGCTAAACAAAAGAAGAAGAAGAAGAAGACTTTGAATCTTAAAATAAATTGAATTTAGCGTCTCTAGCCTCAGTTTGTTGGTCTTTCATCGTGAGATACTCAAAGTATATTGAACACCATCATCGGCAGAGACTTATTTCAACATGATTTAATCAAAAGGGACAAACTTTCCAGCAAGAAGAATAAATAGAACCCATTAGAAGAACCGGGGTAACAAATTCAAAATAAGCAAACTGCCTAGACATTGAAACAAATCCCAGACCAGATTAAAAGGTAACCGAACTGAGATTACAATTGTACAGAAAATCAACAATTGCATACGAATACGAATAATCAAAATCAAAATATAAGAAATACCGATCCGTTCCGGTGCAAACAACGAGCGTTGCTAGTGAATTGGAGGTATATATAGAGAATTATGCTTGGGGGATTGGAGCTAGGGTTTTAGAATGGGAGGACGATATTTGCAAATGAAGTCCCCATGGATCGCATTTTAAGGGATTAATTACACCTAACATTTCCAATTTTTCAAGTTATTTTAGATTACGTCCCTAACTTTTAATGTTATTTTTAGACGTCCCAAAACTTTTAAAAGTGTTACACTTAACATCCTTGTGACGGTTTCCAATTATTTTTACTGTTAAATTAGAGGGTATTATGGTAAAATATAAAAAATTAAATATTTTAATGTTTAATTTTTTTTTAAAAAAAAAAGAAAGAGAGGAAAGACACCGCCCTTTAGCTGCCAGCAATGGCAGCCAGCAGCCTTTGAGGGGGGAGTTTCCCAGTAATATCTCACAAAATTTAATAAATTAATTAATCAATATGATCGTTATTTTAATAATGATAGGGAATTACTTGAATTTCAAAGTTACACGATCATGACTCAATTGAACACCAAGAAGTTGAACATGACAATATAATCGTATTGAATTGTAGAGTTACAAGTTTGTCACTCAATTGAATGGCAAAAAAATTGGAATATGACAACATAATCGTATTGAATTGTTGCAAGATTGTTAATCAAATGAACGCCAAGAATTAGAAGATGATTATTGACAATATGATCGATATTTTAACAACGAATTGGAATTAAAAGATTGTTATTGACAACATGATCAATATTTTGACGATGATTGAATAATCCACTTGAGTTTACATCAATTGTGTTACAAGATTCAATGATTGTTACTCAAGTTTGCATTAAATATAATATCATAGTTGTATTTTGACGATAATCAAATAGATACTCGAGTTTAAATTAACTATGTCATACAATTGACGATGACTGAATAACGACTCAAATTGTATCAATTATGTCATACAGTTAAAAAACCATTGCCTAAATGATGCTTAGAAATAAAATATAGTACTTGATTGATATGACTCGACATATAATAACCTAATTGTAATATCATGCAAAGTATAAAGACTTTTCGAGCAATAAAAGTGTAAACCTTGTTTCTCCACATAGCCTCTTGACACATAAGGTGCCACATTGTGCCACGTGTCGTGTTATGATTGGCGGAACTCAAAGATTTATTAAAAACAGCTAATTCCGGCAACTTTAAATACGAAGAAGGAATGAAAAGATTTCACAATCAACTCCAATCATTCCAAGCCCCTCCCGCTCGCATTCCTTCTCCACATCCAAACCTCCATAGCTAGGCCAACTGTCTTACTCTTTGATGAGTCTCAAGCCCTTCATATATTAATACAAAAGAGAAATTTCGTCCATAAGAATTGAGGAAATGAGAATAACCCTTAAAACTTGTTAAACACTTAGTTTTGCACTTAGAAATGATCCATCTTCACATATATAAGAAATACAACTTGAAACACCACTTTGATTAAGGAGTATGAATGTTTTGAGGGCACTTGTCAACAACTCAAAGAACCTTTGGAAGAATCAAGGTTAAAGAGGTGAGTAACTAATACTTTGATTCCCTTATTGCATTCATGAAGTTTTGACAAGATAAACATAGATTTTGACATGGATTTTGAGATATTGTTATCTTAAAAGGAAGAATTGATTTATTGCATTTGGATAATTAGTTAATGCTCTACCTGTCTTGTCTTTGCTTTGCTTTGTTCTGTTTCCATACTAGAAGCCATCTAATGATACCGAGATGGGTGATGATTAGTATGATATTTGCTTTGTATTTACATTGCTCAATGTGGAAATTCTGATAGGGGTCAACTAGGATTTGAATGTGAATCCACTTGAATATATATAGCCATGATTAAATTGATATTGAATGATATGAATCTTGTGCGCGCTATGGGTAGTGATTAGTATGATATTGCTTTGTTCTGTTTCCATACTAGGAGCCATCTAATGATACCGAGATGAGTGATGATTAGTATGATATTTGCTTTGTATTTGCATTGCTCAATGTGGAAATTCTGGTAGGGGTCAACTAGGATTTGAATGTGAATCCACTTGAATATATATAGCCATGATTAAATTGATATTGAATTATATGAATCTTGTGCGCGCTATGGGTAGTAGTTTAACTAGTAATGAGGTCCTTCAGTGCATTCAAAAGCTTTGTGCATTCAATGATTTGCTTGAAAATAATTATTTCAAATGAAAAGTGAATCAAGAATTTTGTTACTCACTGAGTATTTCTGTGACATCCCAGTTCTTTTAATTATCTATTCTACGAAGTCGATTAAAAAAATATAAGGACCAAATTTAATGTGCACACAAAATTTAGGATTAAAGTGGAAATAAGAATTTTGTTATAAAAAAAATTTCCAGAATTTTCGGGAGACTTGGCTGGGCCAAGTGATCCATATATATATATATATATATATATATATATTATATGAAACAAAAGCCAAAACACAAAACAAGAAAAAGAAAAAAAAAAAGAAGAGAGAGGGGGCCGAAGGTTCTGCAAAAGAAAAAAAAAATTTGTGTGATTTCTTTTCTTGAAAAGAAGAAGAAAGCCAATCAAAGGGGTAAACTAGTAAGTATTCTTTGTCTTCAACCTTTGAATTTATAAAGTTAAAGAATATGGGTTTTATGGAAATTTTAGGAACATTTAATACTAGGTTATGATTTTATTTAATATATGTTCTAAATGCATCAAATAGTTATTTGATAATGAAAAAAATGAGATTCTTAATCTTATTATAGGGATTTATGGTAACTAGGATAAAGATGAATTTTATATGGACGCAATTTTAGATAGAATAAGTAAATTGAAAACTTTTGATATAAGTTAGTGTTATGATTACCATGGCAATTGAGAAAGTGGGTGAAGTTAAGGATGAATGAAATAAATTAATGACTTAATATTTAATAATAAATGTGGAAATTTATTTAAGCCTAAGAACTAGTGTTTAAAGATTTAAGATTAATGCTATGCGTTATTTTAGTAGGCATTAAATCAATAATTGGTTATGGAATTTAATTTCTTGGTGTTATATTAAGAAATTATGGTGGCTAGCTAGTACTACGATGAAATTTTAAGTGAAGAAATAAGTTGAAATTTTATATATAAGTTGGTATTATGATTTAATTGCATAATATCATGGTAGTTGAGGAATCTAGTGAAGTTTAGAATGACTATGTAAGTAATGAATGTCATAATATTTAATGGCAAATGTGAAAATTGTTAAAGACCAAGAGTTAGTGTTAAAATGTGAGTAATTAGTGTTATTCTTGTGGATAATTAAGACTTTAACATATGATATTATTACAATTTGTTTTAGATGGGATAAAATCTAAGATAATTATAAAAGGAAATAATTATATGTCAAATTGGAGAATAAAGAAATATTGGGAACTTAATGGAAAAAAAACACAAATTTTATGTTGTTAAAAGAAAATTCATGTTAATAAAAAATTTGTTTAACTACAAGATTTCAAACTAGTAAATTAAATTACAAAGAAAATAAATGAGAATGAGTATAAGTAGAAAAGTTGTAGTCTAAAAGGAAACTCATATTGACATCATTAATTGGACTAGAAAATGTGGGGTAAGTAGTTTAAAAGAATAGAAAATTTATATTATGAAAATAGGTTTTATTTTGCTACACATAGTGTTTTAGAAAATTTTCACCATTTAAAAAAAAAGAAATAAAGGAAATGAAGTTAACAAAAGTTGACAAAAGAGTAAAGGAAATGGATTATTAATTAAATTACTCATGTTTTATTTCAGGAGACATGGAAGAAATTGTAAGGGCCTACAACTCAATTAAATCATATATATATATATATATATATATAGCCAATAAGTGGAATTTCTCTTCTCCCTTGGAAATGAAATTACCATGCTTTGATTTTTATCTATGATGTCGTGAAGTTATGACAAGTGTTTTTATGGAATTTTCTTTGTGAATTTTTAGTGCATTCGAGAAGTTATAAACCCAATGTATTGTTTAAGAATTTCAAAGATATGGTGTATTTGACATGCAAATGTTGAATGATTTGAAAACTCTCTAAGTGTATCATATGTCATAAATGTGCCGCCTACGGGCAAAGGGGCCTATATGGCTCAAGCTGACTAAATGAACGCCGCCCAGGCGAAGGGGCCTATGTGCTAGCTATGGCTCAAGCTGTTCATTGTGCCGCATAGGGCGAAGGGGTCATAAGGTACCTATGGCCCAAGCTGGTGTCTACACGCGTATGACTTGATATCATGATTATGTGATGTTGGATACTCTTTAGGGGTGAATTCCACGATGATCTTGAAATGAAGTGAATTTCATGATTTTTTATCGTTGTAACGATTTATAAATAAAGATGATTACTTATGATTTGCTTGGATGAAAATAATAATGATAAAGATAGTCTTGTTTAAAAATATGAATGTTTCTTAATATTCCACTTACTGGGCATTAATGCTCACGAAAATACTTTTCAATGTTTTCGCTTTCAGGTATTAACTGAAGTTTGAGCAACACTTGAAATCTATTCTGGAGACGAGCCTTTTGCCAAGGTCGGCATGATCAGCTAGAAATGTAACAAGGAAATGTGTTTTGATGTGGTGAAATACATTTTGATATGTTAACATGCTTATGTATATTAAAAAGAAAAGAATAAGGCTAATATACCTTTGAATTTATATCTATGTGTAGAATTTGTTATGTTATGATACATATTGACTTGATGTGTTGTGGCGGTTGGTTGGGGTTTTGAATTGTGTTGCAGTATGGGTTGGTGCAGTTTTTGTCATCCAGGGTGGTTTATTAGTAAAATAGGGGAGATGCTGCCAAAATTTTTAGGAAATTTAACAAGAAAACGAGCCTAGGCGGTGAATTCTAACTTCTAGTTAGAATTTATCGTCAGCGCACGCCACATTTTTAGTATAATACAGATACTAGAGGTGGGGCATGTCAATTTCGTATTCACTTCCTTTTTCTCTATAATTTTGTAGATGATTGAATGCATGATAATGAAGATGCAAGCTAGAAGTTTGAGTATGCTCACGAATGGGAGTAAAGTTTTGCATATAGTGGAAACCTATCTCTTAAGTTACTACAAATGCACGTATAAACTTAACACCTTTTATATTAATAAGTATGCATACCTCTCTATAATATACATATATTTTTATGCCTAAAACATAATAAAATAAATGTGTAATCTTTATAATGATTGAAAGCTTACTATTTACTGTAAAAGCTCTCTAATGGTCTGACTTGCATAGGAAATCAATTAAACAAACATATTAATATAACTTGTTGTGTTTTTAACATTTTATTGAAAAACTTAGTTGTAATTATTCTTTAAAAATTAAACTTGTTTTTTTTCTTTTTTTTAAGAAGAAAAATTAAACAACTTGTTAGTTTAAATAATTAGCCTTATAAAATGTTAACCAATCTAAAGGTAAGAATAATTTGATTGTATTGTATGTCCTGTCTCCACTATTTGTATTGAAATTGTGACAACCTCAATCCCACATCGCTTGGGTGGAGAAAGAGAGACCAGTTTATATGCCAAGAGACCCACTCCATCTGACATGAGGCCTTTTGAGTGAGAACTCAAGAGCAAAACTGTGAGGGCTAGGCCCAAAGCGGACAATATCATGTCAAAGTGGAGCGGGTCATTACAGATGGTATCAGAGCAACGTTCCAGGGGCACTACATGCATAAACTACTCTGCGCGAGGCATCGACCAATCGGCTTGCTAGTAAGTTAATACTTACTAACTTATGAATCCTTTGTACATGATAGAATTATGGGGAATTGAAGTCAAACGAAACATATGACTTATTAGTATATATTATTCAATCTTCGTCATAAATGTTTGATCTTGCTAACTCAAGAAAAGTTGAAAAAATGAGTCATGCAACATAATAGATGACATATGGAATTAAAGGTATTAAGTTTTGATAACAATTTTGTTTGACAACAATATTGGTAAGAATGATGAAATTAAGAAAAATGAAAAGAAAGAATGAAAAGTTTCATTTTGGTTTCAAATACTAAAGTTTATCTTAAAGGATATTATATGGTTTCTCTTTGTATTTGATGGTATTTTTGGAATCAAAAATATTTGCACAAGACATGAAAAAAAAATTCACTGTGCGGCCTCACAGTGATGAACAGTGCGGCCGCACAGGTCGCCGGCACCCGCGGCAAGCATTCCGCGGGCAGCCGCGGCCAACAGAGTTTTTTGGCAGGCCGCGGCCAACAGAGTTTTTTTGCAGGCCGCGGCCAGACTGCGGCTCCCCGCTGCCACACCGCGGCTAAGGTGGTCAAGGGCCGGATATTTTGAAAAAATTATTGTCAAGTCCCTGAACTTTTTGATTTTGTCCAGATCAGTCTAAAGTTATAGATTTTTCTAGAAAAATTACAATTGGGTCTCCAAATTTCATGGTCTCTTCTATATTAGTCCAAAAGACTTATAAAAAGTTTCTTTAGGCCACAAACACTATGTCTTTTATATAATTGCTATTGAAAATTTTTCTTTTGATCATTTGCACCCAAATTTAACCTGAATTTCAATATTCTTCTTGCTTGGACTTGATTTTGAATTTGTGCTTTAACTTTGCTATTGGCTCTTAAAATTTTTGGCCATTCTATATCCAAACCTAGCCCGGTTTTTAATATTTTCTTGGTCAAACTTGACTTTTAAATTTTGTGCTAATTTTGTTACTGATTCTTGAAATCTTAACTTTTGACTATGTTATAAAACTACCAACATGTGCACCAAATTTTGTCATTGAATATAATGGTTGGAAAAATTTTTTCATTTTGATCAACTTACCAAAGTACGATTTTGGGCTAATGGAGAAACAAATTGATGTTTATTTTATGAACATTATAAGTCTCATTTATTGAGAATTATCGAAAGATTTAACGAAAGTACTTGTTAAAGAATTTGATTGATAAATTTTGAGCCATAAATTAAACTCATGGATCATTAAGAATTTGTCCATTTAATTGGAATGAATTTACTCAATGAATTGATGAAATTGTCTTGACCAATGAATTGATAGAATTGTTTTGAGTTACTAGACTAAGTGTTCCTAAAAATAGTAATACCTACAGAAAGTGGTTGAGGACCATGATTTTAATCCTATTTTGATATCATGATTTAATATTTGGAAAGTAAATATGGCAAAGGTATGGCAAGAGGCTTGAATTCAACTTCCCAACTTCGTTCGAATTATTGTTGGACCAGTGATTTTTAATGATTACTAAATACTCTAAGGCAAAACATAAGCTTGCCTAAACTCGAATAATGAAAGATTGCTCAATATATATACGCTTTGATTTGATCAATTGCCTCTCTCGTAGTTATACTCTTTGATTTGATCAATTGCTTCTCTTGTAGTTATGTCCAATAAATCTTTACACATCGTTTCAATGTATACTGAAACACTTGCTCTTGTTTTGCAGAATCTGACTTCTTTTGAATGCGATTCGGCCCCTTAAATCACCAAGAATTCGCCATCCATCACACGATTCATCGAACTATTGAGAAACCCTTGAAATTACCAATACTTTTCAAATCAAGAAATTTGATTTGCCAAATCTGAATGCTTATTGATTACTCCAAGGAAGTATAGAAATATGCCTACATTTTGAAGTATGGAATATGGCCCTTATAATGCCCTTCAATTTGGACAATGCCTCCTTCATTGTTGTATTCCAACAGACCTTTGCATATTGGTTCAATGTATTTCGAAACACTTTCTTTAGACAATATTCCCAATGTTCTTTAAACTAAGAATTTACCTTATTGAACATGATTTCTTCTTGATACAATTTTGAACCCCCGAATTGTCAAGAAAAAGTTCTTGAAATAATATCTTTTCAATTCTTGCCTAAGAAGGCTATATTTGATCTATCCAGGTAAACTATTTGAGTCACTCAAAGGTTCTTTTGCTAGACCCAACACTTATTGCCTGAAAATTGTATTTCCTTGAATATAACCTTTTGTTTATAATTGATTGACATTATTCCTTTTGCTCTATGCATTCCTAACAAACTCATTTCGTTCGATTCATCAATAATAATCCAATTGCTTTGAACTTGGACTTGAAAACACTTCCCTTTTATTGGCACTAATGAACCCTTAATTTTGAGATCTTAATTTTTGTTAACCCCTCACTTGATCCTAAGCTTTGTTTTGTGTTATTCTCAAGAATAAATCAGCCATGAAAATTCCCTTCGATAAGATGGGAAACCGTTAGCAAAGACTTTCCTTTGATCTATCGCCATCAAACCTTTGAAATTTTGAAATTTATTTCTCCCTTTATGCTTGTACTCACCCATTATTGATTATCCTTGATTGTCTATTCGAAATCTTGGAATCTCATTTGGCTTTTGTATTATTGCCTTACTTGATTATTTGTCTTTGTCCAATGCTTTTGTTGCCATTTGATCAAGCTTATGAAATTGTTTGACCATTACCTATGGGTAATAGTTTCCCTCACAACTTCGAAAAACTTATTGCTTGATAAAGAATTTCATATTTTCGCTCAGATTCCCTTCAGCTTGATTTGAATACAAGGGACATTAACTCTTCTGTAATTATTGACTATTTGCTATTTTCCTGGATAAACTTCATCATGCCAATATCTCTATATTGTCATTGCTAATCGAAATACATTTGGTATATGAATTGATATTGCTACCTTGGGAGAAAATTGAAATTTGGGGAGAATTTGTTTCTTCTCTCTGTTCCTTGCTCTCACCTACTATTGTTCCTCTTTGATTGTCTAATTGTCATCTCAGAAATTCTGCTTAGTAACCTATTACTTTTATTGCCTTGCTTTTCACTACATAATTTCGTTCCATGACTCTGTACCATTTTGATCGAACCTTTGAGATTGCTTGAATTGTGATCTATCGCCAACGATTCTTTGTACAATCAGGAAATGTTACTTGCTTAACAATGAACTTATGTAAAATTGACTTCCTGTTTCCGTCTGCTTTCCCTCAATCTTATTTAATCCCATATGACATTAACCCTTTAGTTCTTTATTGATTGTTACTTTGTTAACTCTTCTTGCCAGCACCCCTCTATTTCATCAAACTTTGAAACCGATTGATTTTCCTTTCTTGCATTGGTTAATACTTGCCATTTAACTTGAAGCTCAAAAGTGAAATTTTGAAACAATTATGGAACATTAGCTCGAAAATTGGGAATGGACTTGAAATAGTTATGAAAAGCATAAGATTCAAGGAATCAAATTAGTAAATGATCAATTGACAATCCAAACCCGTTCTGAATAAAATTTGCATAAAATTTCGGGTAATTGGAATTGTTAAAATTTTGAGTAATTGCTCAACCCAAATTTTTATTTATGGTATATTTGGGGTTAAGAAGGAAGGATAAATTTGATTTTTGAACTTCGATATTGAAAATAGATGGAAAATTCTTGCATAAAAAAAAGAGTTAATAACTCGATCATCACGCATGTTCTTGACAATAAAAAGGAATTTGAGTACGCAGCGGAAGCCATTCTTTGAAGTGAGGACAATCCGATTGCGTACTATACTTTTGAAAACTAATTATCACCATATTACTTAGTAAATTTCGAGGACGAAATTTATTTAAGGGGGGTAGATTGTAACATCCCGAAAATTTCTACAAATTAAGGTAAGCAACGAAGTTGTTGTTTTGAAAGAATTACTTGAATATTATTGAAAGATTGCTTGAAGATCAAAATATTGTTATTGAATTGACCCTAAAGAAAGATCTTGGATGACAATTGACATAAACTAAAGTGTAATGACTTAATTGACATGAATTGAAGAGTGTGGACTTGATTGAAAGATAATGCAAGGGGAAGGACTTCTTGGGCAATTTCCCGACAAGTGTGCGGCGCCACACCGCGCCACTCGTCATGAGGTGATTTGCGCCACTTGTCATGATGTGATTGGCGCCACTTGTCACGATGTGATTGGCGGAATTCAAAAGTTATTAAAACTAGCTAAATCCTAACTATTATATATAGGAAGCTAGAAATTTCATTTTTCCTCTCAAACCATTTCTCTTTTCTCTCCCGAACCCCAAAATTCGTCCAAAATTGCCATGGGAAGGAGAAAACCAATAGAAACCCGCCAAAATACCCATTTGTCCTTTGAAAAGAGTCCCTTACCATATATGGGAGGATTATAGCTTGAAAGATAGCTTTAATTGAGGAATATCAAGGCTTTAAGCATACTTTTTCACGTGGATTATTCGAAGAATATTTGATGTGGGTAACCTAATACTTTGATTCATTTTCTACATGCATAAAGTTTTGATAAGATAAGTGTGTATTTGATTGATGATTTTGATGAGATAAACATGGATTTGAATGCATTATTATTGAAAGAAAGATTGGTTTATTGCATTTGTATCGTTAGTTAATGCTCTACCCATTTTGAATTGTTTTGTGATTGTATGGCCTTAGCCATTTTGAATTGTTTCCTGCACTATGACCTATTCAATGATCCCGGAATAGGGAAGATTAGTGTGGTGTTTGTTTTGAATTGGAAT
>CAVNYN010262665.1:0-11278 GCA_963692815.1 Nyctanthes arbor-tristis | reverse complement strand
AAAAAAATCAATTTTGGTTGGATGGGAGTATGATCTAATTTCTTTAGGATGAAATGACGAAATAAATATGTGCGTTCAACATTATCTTTCAATTTAGGAAAAATGCAATTATCATCCGCAACCTTTGATCCTTGGAGCGAACTAAAGTTCAAATTTTGTTTCAAATCAAATTCTTTTTGGGTATTATATTTTTTCATGCTCACCAATTTCACTGCATTCCACAATCCATTCGATGTCCTTCTAAGAAATTCGAAAATGATTGTTAAAACAATCAATTAAAGAAATACAATATATTAAAATGGAAATTTGTTAGAAATTCAGGGAAAAAACAAAAAATGGGGAAAAATATTTGGTGACTCGAGCTTCCTGTGTACAAATTCAAATCTCATTGGAAATTTAAGAAAAAGATTTTTAATATTAAGACAGGCAATTTTCTAGACCAGGAATTAGAAGAGAATTGGGTGAATCATATGCATCCTCCACATGTAAAAGCTGCAATATGCCCCAGAAACTGAATAATGGAATGCAGACTATTGTGTGGAAGAACGCAGGCCGTCAAATTGCATTGCAAGCAAAAAGATAAAATCAGTGGTGTAACTAATACAAGATCAAGTTCAAGGCAAAAGGACAGGAAAACCCAACAGATCTACTTATCTATAGGTGCATCAGATAATAGTATATCTGCAAATTCAGTGGAAGACTATATCATACCAGATAATTGGGTCAACAACTTTCGCTTTCAACTGATGCAGGGAGGCAAATATTTATTTTCTCATTACAGCCAATGGTTTGACATTTGAACACAGAAAATGTATGGTTCTGGCTGAAGCACGAGCATCCAACTGCAATGAAAGGTGCACTTGGGAATTACAACGAAAGCTTCTTTTTGGTTGATGAGAATGGTAGTTTGTTTATGTCAGAGAAAGAAATAGCACTGATCTAGCATGGATAAATTGTACTGCTATGAGAAGAGGAAAGCAAGTCATTGTGGTTACACCATGGGATGGTGTACTCTGGGATGAGCACCTAAAGCTAAAGCAGATGATGCAATTTTCTTTGTTGGCAAAACTGGGAGATTATTACAATTCACAGTAAGTCAAGACTTACCACATCCGTTACTAAAAATGAAAATGTAACTTCAAGAATCAACTAAAGATAAACATTTAACAGGTGGAACACCCATAATCATCTAAACAATCTCAACAGAAAACAACTGGAAATCAAAGGTAAACAAGATTAATGCTAACCAAAATCCGAAGCAAAACAAGATTCAAATAAATACCTATTGAAATCTAAGCAAATCAGAGGCAGATATCGAGAACAGATCACAGAATGACAATTTGGAGTTGAATAGAAGAGAACATAGCCTTACACAATGAATTTAATGTACTTAGGTCTTTGCCAATATTGGAGATATTTCAGGTACCCAATAAAAGCTTCATCTTCAAAATACCGATTCTTAGCCAAATTTGTCCCATGAATTCAAAGGTTAGAAATTAAACTACTCAAAAAATCAAGTACATAATTTACCAGCAGTTTGGTAATTGTTAGGGACGAAGGAGTACGGATATTTGAGATTAGGGTTTGTAAGTTTGCCAATTTATGAGACGATTGCCGGAAAAAGAAAAAATGAAAAAGAAAATCGTGCTTCTTACCATCTTGATCGATTGCGAAGAACTTGAATACCCATCGGCAACCTTTTCTGAAGGCTTTGCGGAGTGGAGAATGGGGCTGCGAGATTTGCTGGTGAGGCAAGCGCAGGGACGAGGAGCTCCAAATGGTGGAAATTAGCAAATTTTGCTATTTAAGTCCCCAAAGAACGGCGTCGTTTTGATTCCGCAATTTCAAAAAAAAAAAAAGAAAGGAGCATCAAAACGACGACGTATCAGACGAAAGGATGAACAGTAACTTTTAAAGTGGCACTTTTAGGGCTTGTTTGAAGCTATTTAAATTTTCAATTTATAAAGTGGATTTATAAAGAGTTGAAATGAGTGGCGGGGATTTAATTAAAGTTTAAAATGTATGGTGATTGTTGATTAGTTGTCAAATCAACAGTCAAATCATGGTAGGTGAATTTATAAAGAGAAAATTTAAATAGGATCAAACAAGGCCTTAATATGTAGTGGATATTTGTTTTGTGTTGCAATCTATTTCTGGAAGTTTTGGACCGTATCGGGAGTGGTATTGCAGTTTTTCCCAAGGACTTGATTGATGTATGGTAATGTAATTCATTTCAAGGTAATCTTAAGACGACAACCATACGTTTTGGTGTTGCGTTTCTATTAGACGACGAAATCTGTCCTGGGGATCCAGAAAAGGATGTACTCTAGTTCTATGACCACCGCATAATGAGTCACCTCGACCTCGCCTTAATTCATGCAACACGGGTCGTACAGAATTTTTGACTTGGAAAAAAAAAAGGCTAAAAAGAAAGAAAGTACTATGGACTACTTTTAGAAGCCAGAGCTAAAACGTTTCCCTGCTTTAGCGGGAGCCCAATATTTAAAAAGATGTTGCTTGAATTGGAAGAATAACCACTGCAATTAGAGAGAAGAGATAATACATCAAATATTAGGGACTTGATTCTTGAGAATCTTTGAGTATATTATCGGTCTGATCTTTTAATAACTATAATAAACAATACAACCCGAAGAATATGTAACTCAAAAGTTGCTTGTTTAATCTATTGAACTTGGTCATGAATTTCTTCAAAAAATGTCTTGCAAGGCCAGATAGCACGCATCCAGCATTCCACATAAGCGTCTACCCGTAGATCATTTTCATGACATAACAACAATTGGAAAGCCAGAGGCTACAATATCTAAAAAGCTGGCAAAAGAGATGGAAAGTGATGCCAAAGAAATGAAGGAAACCCAACGAGCTACAAGCAGAGATAGAAAGTCATGCTATAGAAATGAAGGAAACCCAACGAGCTACAAGCCTAGAGCAACAAAATCTACGAAACATTCACTCCATGGTAATTACAAAAGCAAACACCAGAGGGGCCAAAATGAAAATAAGGAATCAAATCTTGAGCCACAAGAGATTTTGTTCCCGGAAGAGGTGTGGTTCTTCCCTTCACACCTGTAGCTGTCTTTTGAAAGGGTAAATTACTTCGTGGAGATGCCCCCAATAGTATCATCCATTCACAACTTCTATAGAAAAAGGAGCCTTACATTGTATTCTATAGCTGGCATGCAGTCTTATGATTGTATCTTCTGCAAAACTTTTCCTAGAAGACAGTTCTAAATTAATAACTCTTCTGCCAGTAATCTACTTTAGTGGTTGCTGCAGGAAACAAAGGAATAAGGAGTGACAGAGGACAAACTCCAATTACTTCGTGAGGTGACTGGTGCCTTTAAGATGGGAGTTTTGACAGCATTTACGGGATTAAGTGGAGCAGGAAAAACTACCCTACAGGATGTTCTGCCTGGCCAAAAGACGGGGTGACATTAGATTCTCTGGATTTCCAAAGATAGAAGAAACTTTTGCCAGAATTTCTGGATACTGTGAACAAAACTATATCCACTCACCTCAAGTAACTGTGTTTAAATCTTTAATCTACTCGGCCTTTCTTTGGCTACCAGAAGAAGTTACCAAGGAGCAAAAGATGGTAAAAACTAGTCTTACAGGCTGCACCATTACCTCAGAGAGAATACTTTTACCACTTTTAACCGAAACACATTCTTGGTTTCAAAACTTTTTCAGACTTTCGTGGAAGAAGTGATGGATTTGGTCAAACTAGACAAACTTAAGGATGTATTATGGGGATTCCAGGAGTTAATGGATTGTCAACAGAACAGAAAAAAAGATTGACCATAGCAGTTGAACTTGTTGCTAATCCCTCGAGTATATTTATGGATGAACTAACTTCTGGTTTAGATGCAAAAGCGGCAGAAATTGTCATGAGAACTCTAAGAAACACAATGGATAGAGGAAGAACCGTCATTTGCACTAATACCCAGTATGCCTACCTATTTAATTTCCTCTAGGTTCATTTTTCCTTTAAGTGTTTGTTCATTCATGCCCTCTAAAGAAACAAAAACCAAAATTTCAAGAAATTAGAGAGGTGCCCTAATTAATCCATAGTAGCTAGACATTCACAAAAGAGAACGCTTACAAGAAGTCTACTCATATAAGCTTTTACAAATGTAACAGCAGTATCCCAAAGCCTCCTTGTATAGATATATACCCTACAACAATGGTGCACGTAAAAGATGGAGAAATGTTAATAAGCTTCTTTTAATAATATACCAGCTGTGTATTATTAGAAATGTTCAAAAATGCTAATTAATTCAAAAGCAAATTTATGATCTATAAATTAAGCACAAGACTAGTTGCATTCAAGTTCACCTCCACCCAATCCAATGATATACAAGCCTCAAAGAAATTTTTCAGAAACCCCAAAACTACTTTCCATACTTGTGGATATTTTACAAGAACAGTCAAACACATATAAAAGTTCCAAGAAAAGAAAAACTAGCCAAACTTTATAACAAATAACATTTTGGAAAATAGACCAAATATTTTGTAAGGTGTTCTCTACTCTTCTAATTTCCAAACACCAAACCTTTTAGGAAAATAGACCAAATATATTCAATCGTTTAGCTAATAGGTGTATATCGTAAATAAATTTTAAAAAAATGATAATTAATTCAAACAGAAATATATAAATCAAGAAGTTAAAGAACTGGTTAAATGTGACCTACATGTCAACTATCTCCCTCAAATTCACAATGGGAAGTAAAACTGGTCAAATGTGACCTACATGTCAACTATCTCCCTCAAATTCACAATGGGAAGTAACTACTCAAATGAAATACTAGGACATAAAACAATAGAGTTGAAGAATAGAACAAGTTGCCTCTAGACCAAGCATGGCAGAGTGTAAGCAGCATACCAAACAATGGCAGTGTGGGCCAAAAGAATCCCGATCGAGATCCAGAAGCCAACATGTGAGGAGACACGGCAAACTCCGGCCTCCTTGTCAAATTTCTCAGATCCAACTCGGAACGCCTTGAAGATGACGACGAGGTTGGAAATCAAGCTCAGCAATGAGGGCCATAGAGATTGGAATCCATCGAAAGCCGCAGGTATTGAATGATTTGAGAAACACAAGGAGCCTAACTATAAACCACAAGAAACATAACAGCAGAAGCATATTTATTCTGCTCTGTCCATATCTGGTGAGCAGTTTTGGCAGGGCAACGTAAAGTCAGGTCAAGGTGGGATGTCGCGTAGGTGCGCATTTGCTCACATTACATTCAAAAAATCCTCCAATATAAAATATCAATAATGTATATTTGTCAAAGTTAGATAGGGGTTTAAAAAAATAAAAAAAGAAAAGAAAAGGAAAGAAATTTTTTGATTGGATAAATTACATTCTCATTATAATATTAAATATTTAATATGTCAAATAAATAATTTTTATTAATTATCAATTTATTTTATGATTATAATTGTACATTAGAGATGCTCTTCACGTGATCCTAGCGATGTTAGTCATTAAAGTAGCGCGAAGAGTGCGGGAATCGGGATGCGGGTGGAGTAGAAGACGGTGAAGATATTTTCCTTTGTCTGAGTCCAGGAGCTCTGTTCCCGATTTGACCGCAAACATCCATATATTTATATTTATTTATCACTACCTTCGTATTTAGAGTATCTCTAATACATAGTTATAATTATCAAATAAATTAATAATTAATAAAAAAATATTTATTTGACACATTAAATACTTAAAATTATCATAGAGAATGTTAGACATTAATTTATTCAATCAAAAAATTTCTTTCTATTTCTTTTTTTTTCAAAATCCCTAATAATTATTTGACAAATATACAATGTTGACATTATTATATTAGAAGATTTTTTTAAATATAATGTTAATATTCTTTAACAAATATACACATAAGATATTTCATCCTGACTTTACATTAGAGATGTTCTCACTAGAATTGTATTGAAAATATATATTTTATAATCCGACTACCTTTATTTAATGAATAGAATTTAAAATTAATAGTTTTAACTTTAAATATTAGATGAGAATAAATTAATAAAATAATATAATGTTAGACTTCTTAATAAAAAAGATGACTATATAATTGGGAAACTCTTAAAAGACAACATGAACTATATAATTAGAACAAAGGGAGTATATTATTAGTTTTAATCACCTACCCCCATGTGGGTAGATTAAAGTATACCCCCTCCTACATGGCATGCCATGTAGGAGGGGTGGGTAGATTAAAGTCTACCCCTTAGATTAAAGTCTACCTCCTCTTACATAGCATACCATGTGGAATGCCATGTAGGATGGGGTAGACGTTAATCTACCCACATGAGGGTAGGTGATCAAAACTATAACTCCATGTGTTCTAAAAATATATAAATTTTTTTTTTTTTGAGTTGTTGGGTTATTTTTTTTGCCTTTTTATCAAAATAATTTTATTTAATGTGTTTAGTAACTAAAAGTTTCAGTACTGCTTCAAAAAATAAAAAAAAAAATATTAGTTTCATTAAGTATTAAATATCTTCTCAAAAAAATATTAAATATAAGGGTATACTGGAAAAATTATTTGTAGAATCTACTTTTCTCATAAATTTTCTTAATTCTCATAAAAAAGTAACGTTGATTATATATTTAGATTTAGAGTAAAGTAAAATAAACGTTCTATGTAGTATTATTATTATTATTTTTTTAATTTTACATTACCTTCATTTACTATATATTTTATTTGGTCGTACAAATAAATGAATTAACGGTTAGTGCGGCTGCCTCTCTTAATTTATTTGGTAACTCTTCATTCTCAGCAATTGAATTAGCACATGTTACTGGTTAGTTCGATCCAAAGTTCCGTTAAGAAGACAAAGCACCCAAAATTGGACAAACGACAATTGAATTAGCTCTTGCATGCTCAGCAACTGAATCAGCACATGCTAGATGCTACCGGTTAGTTAGATCTCAAGTCATCATTTATAAATACTAGTTTGAACCTGTGCATTACATGGAGTTTTTTTGTAACCTATCAGATTTATGTCTAATGTAGCTGAGTTTAATATATTTGAAGATTTTCTAGAACCAATTATTGTTGATTTTTTTTATGAAACCAACTATGATATTGTTTAATATAAAAAAAAAGAAAAAAATTAACATCTACTCCCCCTACTAAAACATATTTCTTTTCTAATCTATCACATTATAAGATTGGTTTAGTAAAGAATCAATAACTGATATTAGAACAAAATTCACTATTAATAATATGCCAATAAGCGCTCATTTATTTGTTAGTTTAGCCTTATATTCTCTTAATTTTATATTTGATCACAATAGACAAGCAACTTTACAGTCCGGCTATAGAAACAAATCAGGCTCTAATTTTAAAGCCCGACCACCAATTATAGGGGGGTACGTCACTTGACACAAGTGACGTGGCCCCCTGTAATTGGTGGTCGGGCTCTAAATTCGGAACCCGATTTATTACTATTAAAAATCTAAGCAACTTTATATTGAAGTGTTTGATAGATATTGATATTATATTGTTTGAAGCTCTTTATTTTTTCAATTTATAAAGGGGAACTATAGTGAGTGGAAATGAGTAGTGGAGATTTAATTGAAGTTTGAAATGTGTGGTGATTGTTGAGTAGTTGTCAAATTAACAGTCAAATCATAGTAGATAAAATTATAAAGGGAAAAAATAAAGAGCTTCAAACAAGTTCAGTGTTGAGAAGATGTTAATTAAGTTTGTTTCTTATATTTGTACATTAAATTTATTTGAAATCGTAGCATTTAAAATAGATAAATCATATAGAAAGTTGATGTATTATATTTACTCAATTCTGATTGCTAAAAAAATTCAAGGATCAAATTGAATTAGATTTCAAACTTTTTTAGTACTATCTAGGACTTAATTCAATAAATTAAAAAAAAGGGTTATAGTGTAAAAGTAGAAAGTGGATGGTAGAAAATTTAACTTGATTTGATAATTTTTATGAGTAATACGTTTATTGTTACTTTTTAATTTTTAACTCGTATTAAAGTTTATATCAAGAGCTTCAATTTAAGACCCACATGTAATATCTTTTGGCATCAAAATAGCGACATTTTATCAAAAAGAAAGGAAAAATAAGTTGAAAGTAGTTAAAAAGTTAAAAAAAAAAAAAGTTAAAAGGCTTAGTTGTAAAATGGCAAAACGACAGCCATGGTTAGCGTATTTGGCGACGAAATTAGAGTTTGAATTTGGCCAATTGAAGATTGACATTTATAATATACTAGTGTAGCTACGTGCGTTACACGTAAGTAGGTTATAATTGTATTTATATGTTTGGTGAGCATGATTCATTTATTTTTATTGTAAGGTTTAACATAAAACGTAATTCAACTGCATATATTTTAAGTTGCGATGTATGATATGATTACATCGTTGCAAGCATGAAAATAAATTAAGGAAACCAAAAGCTCAAATTATCTATGACAATGTTTGAAGATTAACTTGAGGAAGCAGACTTGTTTTATACATATATGCCAGAGTAGCTACAACTTGCAATTGCATTTACATAGATTAAGATAGTTACGACAACCATCCCATGAGTTTTGAACCCTAAGATGGTTTTGTTTGCTTGGTAGCTATCATGCAGTGATATAGAAATATCAAAAATATATACATGGATACATTATTATAGATTTACAAAAGGTTAGCAACTATCACTTCCATTCTGGCAATGCAACTGTTGCTGCGCAAAAGGCATTTTCTCTGATTGAAAGTGGCGGCATTTCCCTTATGAAAACAACTTCAAAAGAATAGTCATCAGGTGTTGAAATCCATCTAGTTGATTGATAATTTTTTATCTCATCAATTGTTCCTATGTTTTCTTCACTATTTATAGAAAAATGTATCTTATCATGTCTTTTATAAACGTACTTGTACAAATACTTGACCTCTTTAATCGTAGAACAAATTTCAAAACAAATACTTGACCTCTTTAATTGTACAACAAATTTCAACATTCATGTAACAATCATATTTGGCCAATAAATATGGATTATAAGGAACTACCCATCTATTATCTAATAAATTCTTCTTGAATTTCACGTTTCTTTTATTACATTCTCTCCTATATTCTGGATGTGAATTTTCATGAAATGAAGTTTGAGAGATATATTCTTTCGGGTACTTATTGCGATATGTTTTTCCATTTCTCATACAGTCATACATACATTTTCAGGGTTCAAAATGCCACAAGGGCCATGCATCATGTGCTTGACAACGCATGAATATAAATGATGATACATAGTTGAGTCTGAATTTCAGCATAAACTATTTTATCAACCATTTCAAGAGTAATAACGTTGTAACCTCATTGTAAAATTAATAATAGTAAAATTAATAATAGATGAACATGTGGAAGGTCCCTCTTCAAAAATTCTATACACACATATATGCTGCAATAGTTCCCGACTCCCAACACATGTTTTTTGAATAGGTATTTTATTAACTCCTCCAATTTAGCTTTAAAAGACAATGTTGTTTCTTATTAGATATTCAGTTTCTTATTATTAGTGTTGTTTCTTTTATCTATATTCTCTTGTGCAGTCAATTCAAAGATTATAAGTCAATCTATACAAGCATTCATTTTAGTCAACTAAAATAGTATGTAATGGAGCTTAAGCAAGCAAAAGTAATTTGTTTTTTGTCTTATTACTTAATTAGCCTCTACAGGACAACATAAAAGAAATCAATCACCCATCAATAATATACACTTAAACATATATTTTTACATACCAACAGTCTCATATATATATATATATATTGTCCAACTCTTCTAGACTATAAAAACAACTTACAGTTTAATACTGGAAATCTATCTATAGAATAAGGTAATTTCATATGATGATATCTGGTTTCATATGATGATATCTAGAATTATGAAACCCCATAATAGGGGAAATTCTCTTTAACTTTTTCTACCACAAATCTCTAGAGAAAGTGGATTTTACACCATAACACCACTTGGCATTGCGTAGGAAAACTAAAATGGGGATTTTCCCCATATATATTAACAATTCTCTTATAGCCATATATCGCATATATAGGTCAAGTATCTCTATTAATAATTTTCATGTAATTTTTGCTGAAAATTCTAAGTGAGTTCATTCATTGGGAAGAAACCAACCAACACGTTGCATATTATTATAAATTATTTTATGCTAACCTACAATTTGTGTGTTTGAGTGTTCATACTCTCTCCTGTCCGCTACAAATCAAATGTAGTGTTAAATTTCGTACACTTAATGAAGCCCAATCTCGAAGGCTGGGAAGAATCAGAGATCCCAAAAAAAAAAAAGGGAAAATGCGAGAGGACTCAAGAATTAGAAAATAAGGACAAATTTTAGCTTCAAATGCACCACAGTTCCAAAACCAGTGAAATTGTTTTAGCTTAAACAAGGGAAATATCCTAATTCCTAAATATTAAAAAAAAAAGGAAAAGAAAACAATTGAGGTAGTAACGATAGGAATACATGACATCTGGCGGATTTAGAAATTCAGTTGTACAATAAGCCATATGAGTTGTACCTCAAAATAAGCCTCTTATAATATAGTAGGATAAGGAAATGCGTCAGTTATCGACACAAGCAACAAAATTTCATTCGTAAGATGTTAACGTTTCGCCTCTATTTTCCCGGTTCCTCGTTAGAAATTTCATCATTAATAATAATAATTAATATTTATATATTAATAAAATGAGAGGTGATGTGATACAGTTTGACAGCAATTTTCCCACCCAAAATGCCTCAAGTGGAGGCTTTTTGGTCATTTTGATTGGTTTGTGGTAACCAATGCGGTAACTTTGATGTTTATCCCTTCTACTTTTTAGTTTTTAATTTTTAATTTTTGAATTATCTCATTTTCATAATTCTATCTTATCTTTATAATTCTATGTTTAAGTTATCTTATCTTTATATTTTTAAATCTTCCTTTCATTTCAATATGAAAACAACAATCAAGAGCAGATTTATTCAGAGGTTTGAGAATTGATTATGATATCATCATATCACATGGGTCTTGACGCACACAAATAAAGTTAATATAATTGATGTTTTTTATAAATTGAATACTTATATCATACAACAAAAATTAAAATAAAATATAACTATACTTGAAAAAAAAAAAACTATTAATAATTAAAAATTTAAAAAAAGATCGGAAGAGCGTCGTAAAAAGAAAATAACTACCCCTCTATATAGTTTCTCCTTATACGATATCAAGTTTTTAATTTT
>CAVNYN010262661.1:0-15956 GCA_963692815.1 Nyctanthes arbor-tristis | reverse complement strand
ATACCTAATTATCTCATTTCTTATTGGTCAAAAATATTTCAATATTTATGGAGTATTAGAAAGTTTTCATTTAGACATGGCACAATGTTCTTATCCCTCCATTTCTCATGTTAGGCTTCCAGTCTTTGGTGATTTTGATAACGATACCAGACAAATGGGTTGACATAATACTAGTCACTGATGTTACTTGTGAAGTGATAATGTGCTCATATCAACGGCGGATATTATGTTATATCATTGTCTCATACGATTATAACACAAGACATCTAATACTTAAATTCTACTAGTGTAGATTTGCAATTTGATAAGGGCATATATAATAAATAAATCTAAGTACCATCCATTCACTATGAGATCAGTCTAAAATCTAAATTAGGTTATGATCCTTTTGCCAGAGGCCAATTTCTTCCACATCGGACGAGCAAATCTTGCAATACTATACTTGTTTAATTATATCATATAACTAATAGTAAATTTTTACCTTTATTAATCATGTCTAATCTTAAAAAATCGCACCCATAATTTGTTTTTGTTAAAGTATTGTGTTACCTAGTAAATTATTTATTTCACACTAGCTAGCAATAATTCATGGTAGGGTCAATTCCAGCTAATTTCCAAACCTACCCACAATTATTATTATAATAATATATAAATAATAATAATTGTCTAATATAACAAACAAAACTTTGTTTCGTTGTCAACTTAAAAAACTAAGCACTAATGCACAAAATTACATGATTTAAAAATCTCTACATAACACTTAAAAATTTTAATTTTCAGATTATGAATTATTGGTTGAGAAGAGAAGTGAAATCACTCTATCTTTTTCCTATGCTTGCCATTGAGGGTGATGCTTAGTGGTCCGACCATTACTAGTAAGTGGGCAATAAATCGATTGAGACATGATGAATAATCACACTCACAAAATACAATACAATCCATCAGTTTCAATAATCGAAATTAAGACGTGTGAACCTCTTCAACTTATTTCCTTGAGTAGGTTGTGATTAAGTAATACTCCACGTAACCCTACAAAAATAGAAGACGTTAAATTATACGAGATAGGTCTCATCTTTAAAGGGTAACTCTTTAGTGGTCACATATATACCTACAAAGTTAGCTTAATGAAATTGAATTCATTCATATAACAAGAACGTTACAATAATTTCTCTTTCAAAATTGCCGTCAACAGCTGGTAGAGAGAGAGAGAGAGAGAGTTTGGAACTTGCTATGATATCAAGAGTTTATAAATCCATCCTTAGCAAACCAACACAGGATTCAGATATTAATCAAAGTTAGAAGAGGGAGAATTGAATCTAATGTAACAAACATAGAGCAAAGCAGGTCTCGACCGCTAAAATTGCTCTAGCAAATGTGCAGCAATGGAAAAGCATATTGTGCAGTAAAGGGACGACAAAGGGAACCGCGTCAGCTTCGACAAGTAAACTCGAATTGAAAAATCTTTCGGTAACAAAATAAAAGGGGTTTATGTTATCCCACAATAATGTAAAGAAAGATTCTTTTCCGACCTATATCACTTGATTGAGGGATCACTAGTGGAATCTTGAACAGATAGCAACTTTATCAGACTTTCAACATAAAGTCTATTTTTTTTCTAAAGGCTGAGGATTATAAGACATCAATCCAGAGCATTATATATATGTGTGTTTTAAGCAAGAGCTTCCACTAAAAAGTAATTGTCAGTATCAATAAGCCAACAATTTGATAACAAAGAGTGTCTATCTCCATACCTCTCTCAAGATGTCCAAGCTTAAGCTTCTTCCCCTGGTGACAATTTTGTTTCTTTGCCATGCATGTGTTGATGCAGTTGGGATGAGCCGCCAGCAGAAGACGTACATAGTTCACATGGACAAGTCCAATATGCCTTCAAGCTTTGACGATCATCTGCAGTGGTATGACTCATCTTTAAAGTTGGTGTCTGACACTGCCAATATGCTTTATACATACAGCAATGCCATCCATGGCTACTCTGTGCGGCTGACATCCGAGGAGGCCAAGTTGCTTGAAGAGCAACCAGGAATTCTTTCTGTCCAAGAAGAAGTACGCTATGAGCTTCACACGACTAGATCCCCTGAATTCCTAGGTCTCCTGAACGATGCATCCTTGCCTGAGTCTAACACGCTGGGTGATGTTATTATTGGCGTGCTAGATACTGGAGTTTGGCCAGAATCCAGCAGTTTCGATGACGCGGGACTTGGGCCAGTCCCAAGTGGCTGGAAGGGTGAGTGTGAAGTAGGCAAGACCTTTTCCAAAACAAGCTGTAATCGCAAACTCATTGGGGCAAGGTCTTTCTCACAGGGGTACGAAGCAGCGTTTGGAGCAATTGATGAAACAGCAGAATCCAAATCCCCAAGGGATGATGATGGCCATGGGACACACACAGCAACCACAGCAGCTGGATCAACTGTTGTTGGAGCAAGCCTCTTTGGCTATGCTCCGGGCACAGCACGTGGAATGGCAAAAAATGCCAGATTGGCAGCATATAAAGTGTGCTGGCTCGGTGGATGTTTCAGCAGCGATATACTAGCAGCTATGGAGAAAGCGATAGAAGACGGTGTGAACATCTTATCAGTGTCCCTTGGTGGCTCAATTACTGATTACTTCAGGGACACAGTAGCAGTTGCCGCATTTGCAGCGACGTCTCGAGGAATCCTTGTTTCTTGTTCAGCTGGAAATGGTGGGCCGAGTCCTGGAAGCTTGTCAAATGTTGCCCCGTGGATAACCACTGTCGGCGCTGGGACTATGGACCGTCAATTTCCAGCTTACGTTAGCCTAGGAAATGGGAAAAAATTCCCTGGAGCATCTCTCTACAGCGGAAAACCATTACCCAGCTCCTTGATGCCACTGGTATTTGCTGGTAATGTCAGTGACATTTCCAATGGTAATCTTTGCCTACCCAAAAGTCTGATTCCGGAAAAAGTCAAGGGGAAAATTGTGATCTGTGATCGAGGACTGAATCCAAGGGCACAGAAAGGTTTGGCAGTAAAAGATGCTGGTGGCATTGGGATGATTCTGGCAAACACTGAATCCTATGGAGAAGAGCTAGTTGCTGATGCACATCTGGTACCCACAGCAGCAGTAGGTCAGGCAACGGGTGACATCATTAAAAAGTACACCTTTTCTGAACCGAATCCAACAGCTACGGTTGCAACAGGAAGCACCCAACTAGGAGTTAAACCATCACCGGTGAGAGCATCATTCAGTTCACGAGGACCAAACCCAATCACAATAGATGTACTCAAACCTGATCTGATAGCACCAGGTGTTAATATCCTAGCAGGATGGACAGGAAAAGTTGGACCAACAGGATTGCCAGAAGACTCTCGGCACGTGGACTTTAACATAGTTTCTGGTACTTCGATGTCATGTCCACATGCAAGTGGATTAGCGGCATTGGTCAAGGCTGTCCATCCAGAATGGAGTCCTGCAGCTATAAAATCGGCACTCATGACCACAGCTTACAATACATATAAGAATGGGCAAGGCATTCAAGATCTTGCAACCGGATTGCCATCAACACCATTTGATTATGGTGCCGGACATGTGGACCCCGTATCAGCCCTTGACCCGGGCCTGGTCTATGATGCCACCATTTACGATTACATAGATTTCCTTTGTGCCCTAAACTATAGTCAGAGTATGATAAAGATGGTCACAAAACAAGATTTTTCCTGCAAGGATGGCAGGGAATACAAAGTGGGAGATCTTAATTACCCATCTCTCTCTGTTCTTTTCCAGACAGCCTCAGGCCCAGGTGGTGGAAGCAGTGCACCAACAATATTCAAGTACACAAGGACTCTTACAAATGTGGGCAACCCAGCAACTTATAAAGTTTCAGTTTCTCAGGAGACAAAGGCGGTTAAGATTCTGGTTGAGCCAGAAGTGCTCACCTTCAGCAAACCCAATGAGAAGAAAAGTTTCACAGTGACATTCACCGGAAGTTCTATGCCATCAGGCACAACCAGCTTTGATTATTTGAAATGGATGGACGGAAAGCATGTTGTTGGTAGTCCAATTGCATTTAGTTGGTTATGATTATAATAATCAGACAGTATAATAGTTCAATATCATGCACTCTGAACTCTCAAGTGCACATATCTTACCGTCATATATAAAAATAAAATGTAATCTGGGTAATGGATTTCCTTAACAATAACTTTTAAGTAATTGAACTTAAGTGAGATATTACTGAATTAGAGCTGGTATACAAGTGAGAAGCACAATGTTAAGGAAATAAACTAAAATTAAACACGATATACGAAAACATTATGACTTCATTTCAACATGATGATTGATATGACAACGCTGATGCTAAGACATGTTTATGCTTTCAAATCCTGGGAAGACAGAAATGAAAAAGTAAAATGTAAAACAAACATGTTTCTGCTTTCAAATCCTGGTGAGGCAGGAATGAAAAAGTAATAATATGTAAATAAAAAACATCACTCAGAATCCTCTATAGATTGACAAACAGGAAGGTAGTACGTATCCAGTTGCCAATACTTGTGTCTCACACCCTCCCAAATTTCTTCTCCTAAACAATCCTTCACAGGTAAAGGAATCAACTGAGTAGAATAACCTAAACTCTCCAGTTCCAAAGAAACTAATTGACAATAAACTACATGAAAGAAAGGATTACCACCACAGAGACCATTGAAGAATGAATATATTCCTTCAGGCTTCAATAAACGAGGAAGATTTTGGTGAAACTCTCTCATATCATCGTAGTACTCCCCGTAAGTGTCAAAGAATATACCTGAACAGATATGAACAACTACATTTAAAATTCTTACAGTGTCAATGCTAGATAATCGATCAACACCTATGGTAATAATTATAATTAAAATAAATAAATAAATAAATCTGAAGTCAGCCTGGAAGTTAAAACCAAAAGTCATTCAACAGAGACTTTTGGTTTTATGTGAGTTTCAGATCTAGTTTTATGTGGATTCACATGGCCATTCGCAATGCAAGCTCTTTGAGATGCTCTTGATATCAAAAACACTATTCTATGCAATTTTGTTATGAACTACAGCAGCATGTAAGAATAGTATTTTATCTGAAGGAGAGATTTCATTGCACTTAGATGCATTCTTCTGTATGCTTTCATAATCATATAACATATAAGTACAAACAAATACAAACTCCATATGTGTATAGCACCAAATTGCACCGACTAACAACATAATGTAATCCTCATTGGCAGTAAGTCTGAATATATTTGGGGTCTACTTGCATGGCCAATGCAACTAGATCGTGTGCAACCCGCCAACCAATGTCATTTAAACCATTAAACTAGGTCACTTTACAGTTTAGAAGTTCTTTGCATTTGCTCAAGAAGATGAATCAAGGGACGTGCAAAAAAGATGCTATTTACTGGAACTTTGGTTCCCTTAACTGAGCCAGAATATCTATCTAACCACAAACACACAAGAAGAAATATTACGAAAGCAACGCTTTTATTTAGTTAATTTAAAATTTTGAACTGTACCATGTTGAGCACAAACAATCAAAATATTCTCAAAAGCGTTGCATTAGATATTAGAGAGCTGAAATGATATTTTTATTTGATTGCCCAACTTTTGCAAATTCCTCTTGCAGCCTTGGCGTCTGTTCCAAAAGCAAAAGTGAAATTACGCATTCTTTGCTTTATGCAAGTGCACCTATTATAAACTTAAGGATCCAAGTCTCAAATGCAATACAAAGAATAATCCTGCAACCTTGAAATACAGAACAAGTTAAGCAATAAACATTCTAATCTTGTTTAAAGACAAAACATACAGTTCTGATACTGTATGACTGGTAAGGACCCAATAGACATTATTCAGAATATTAGTTACTTAATATTAAGCTGCACAATGAGCACTAAGTTGAGTGAGCATTATGCAACATCATTAAGTATAGTAATCAAAATCCCAAGCAACGGAACGTTAGCAGGCATTGGAAGATTAAGTTAAGACTGTATGAGAAAACATTTTACTGTTTTCACCACCCAGAGCTGGGACCTCATACTTTTTACTGCAAAAATCAATATAATGGCTTTTACTAAAGTCTAAAGGCTTCAGATAATGGGCCAGGACACAAATATTTTCATGATTTGCAAATTTAAGTGAATAATTCAGAAGAAAACAAATACACAAAACAGAAATTATACTGATATTTTGGGATGTGAGTTACCATCATACGATTCAAGCTGAGCAAGAACATCCTGCCAGCGACCATATATTATCTTCACATTTTCTTTCTCAACCCACCCAGACCGAAGCATACGATCATAGACCTCTGGATGAGCTTCAACAATAGTGTGTGACTTGGGTGCATATTGCTGTATAGCAGTGTCCACAAGTCCCATCCCAAAGCCAATGTTTAATATGTGCCCACCTCGGGAACAAATAGCTTTTGCATGAGCTTCCATTAGCGGCTTTTCCCAAGCCATCATAACGGCCTTACTTTCTGAGTCCATCAACTTATCCTCGCTAAAACTAAGCCGGTCTTCCAAGTAGTCTCCCTCAGAATTACCTTTTGCTTTGTTCTTCCTTGCAATTGTTCCAAGAAGCAACTCTGCCTGTATCCCTATAATATAAACAAAACCTCCATTTCGTAAAAGCTTAATTATCACAAAGGGATAGTGGAAAGATCATAACCATGGCACATAGAAGTGAAATAAAGTACAAGACATTACTATCACACACAACAAATGGTAACGCCAAGTATATTTCGCACGACTAGAGCACAGTGCAAGCGCCCAAGCCTGGTGCAAAAAGTCAGTGTATGATAAAATATACCTCTATAATTGTACTTACTCCAATAGGAACCAAATGCATGGGCACGGAAAATGTCAGACACAACAGGATAGGACATGCCAACACTTGAAGCCAATTTAAATTATTTAGAATTGTAAGTTTATTATATATACTCTGTCTTTACCATTATAAGATTTATCTTTTTATAAAATAAATTCATCTTGTACTTTCGAATTTTCTAAGTGAAAACACTCAAGTTGGATGAGTGTCTATGTATTATACTAACATGACTCTCACTTAAACCATATACTAATGCTGCTAAAACAGAAAATGCATGTAGTACATTGGGAAAATTGCATTGATTTGTGGAGTCCGAGGAACATCTGTGATCTCGCCCCCCTAGGAGCATCTTAGCTGCGTAGAACTTATGGTGATTCAAATATTGCTTATAATGCGCAAGCAAGGCAAGAATTCAATGGCATAGTTTACAAGCATAAGCAATATGCAATGAAAACATTTAATCAAAAGATGTTTCAATGTGAGAGCCTCATGATAACACATAATTGCATATTGCAATGTTTGATAAGAAGATCAGACTGTCCCAACAAACATTTGTGGCACTGTGATTCAACAATCTAATTCCAGCATTATGCTTTAAAGATGGGCTACTTCAACACTATCCATTTCCTAGTAGATGTCAATATATCACTTGACAATAACTAAAGTCAGAAAAGACATGAATTTTGTATTTTGATAACTTATGATGCATTAGAAGTTCCCTCCAGAATAATTTCTTTTCTCTTATAGTGGACCCCTGAATTTTTCAATTCATAAGTCGAAAGGATAAATAAATTAGAAATTCATGGAGATTTTTCTTTCTAGATTCTTCAGTGGACCCTGAATTTTTCAATTCATAAGTCGAAAGGATAAATAAATTAGAAATTCATGGAGATTTTTCTTTCTAGATTCTTCAATTTCACGCTAAATTAGTAAATTTCAATCTGTTTCCTTTTTTTTTTTTTTTGCTGAGTTAGCATCACACGCCTTAAAAATACATGCACAATGACCCACACCACATCCACATGTAGACAATAGACGTACCTTATGAGCCATCCTACCTTCCTTGGCAACAAAAATTCAGCAAAACAAATATGCTTAAGAATCACACTCAGTCAATATATGGACCATTAGTGATCTTATCCTGTTAAAGCAAGTTCAGATCCCAGCTCATACTCATATTGCAGCACAACTCTACCAAGCACCTAATCACAACACTCACAATCCCGCAAGACGCCCATCAATTTGATGCTCAACGAGCATTCAAAAAGAAAACCAAGTGATTAAATTTAAAAATAAACCCACTCCTATGGCTCTAAACAATTATTAAATGAATTGATTATTATAAAAAGAGTCCGGATTGAACTAATCCAAGCTAAACACGGACCAGCGTTAAGAAGGAGGTCGAAAGCTGCTTGATGTCCATTTTCCATAGCGAAGTCGCCGGCAGAAAGGTTGGAAGGGGAGACGGCATTCCAAGGGGCGCCGGCGTCTAGAAGAGCTTTAACTACATCAGCGTGGCCGTGCCTCGCGGCGTACATAAGCGGAGATAGGACCTCTTCGTCGAAGTACGTGACGTCGGCTCCGGAGTTTATAAGTGATTTTACTTTCTCAACGTCACCTTTGCCGGCGGCCACACAGAGTGATTCTTCGTGATTCTCCATAGCTAGCTGCTGTTGCTGCGCTTGTCTCAGCTTAAACCAGCTGGGTCTCTCACTGCTTCGCAGAGGTCAGATGAGTTTCACTCTGATTTTTTTACCATATAAAGGGAGTGTCCAATTTTACCAATATGGTGTAGAAGTTTTGATTTCGGTAAATGCTTCCAAAGTTTGGTAAATTGACATTCCAAATTTCCATTTTCAAAACATAGTGGGTTAAAATTTACATTTGGTTATGCTTTGATTGATTTATTTAATAGATGTTTGATTCTCTTTATAAAAATATATTATAATCCTACTTATTATCGATTTGAGAATTAATTTGATAACTGTTCATTTATAATCATATATTCAAATTTTTATTAAATCTACATTACTCATTTCGCCTCATTATAATTTCTCATTATATTCAAACACCCACTTATTTATTTCTTGAAAAAAGTATTTTTGTCACACCTCTAAAATCTTGGTTAAATTGCTTATTACTACATAACATTTTGCTGTATTACAGAATATTAACAATTTCTTATGAAATTACAGAAAGTAGACAATGAAAAAATATCTTATGGAGAAGGTAAAGAGGAGAGGAAAATTTCTATTTCCTTGATGATGTGGAAATGAAGAATGATACAACCAGTGCTTCTATGTATCCTTTGGACATTATTTATGGTGTCTAAAAGACAGTGTGACAAGCACTATTAAGTGTGTTGAGGGGCCTATCACTCAACATACCCAATGTGTGGCTGCCACACAATTCTTTTGCCCAATAACATGGTGTGTAAAGGACACCATAGAGTGTGCTTATACAACACCTTTATTTAGATGGATGAGGTGGTAAATAGTCATAAAAAGTGAACTTCATAATTATAATGTCACTTGGGAAAAAAAGTTCAGTACTCTAAAAGTACTGAACTCAATACTCCTGACCAATCAAGTATCTGTATGTAGATTCAAAAGGTCCGATTTGTTATTTAATTTGGACTCTGAATCTCACATATGAGTCTCTGATTAGTTAAGAGTATTGAGTGTTTAATACTCTTAGAGTACTGAACCTCTTTTCTTGTCACTTGATAACTCAATTAGATACATGATAATCCACTGGCATATTATCTTTGATAATCATCCAGTTATACAATCCGACTACAAAGCTTTATCTATCTCCTATTAAAGAGCTTTATGGCTTACGTGGAGGAAATCTAACAAAAACAGCCCCTCTGGGCCTTACCAACAGGGGGCCGCTTTTGTTAGATTTCTGCCACATACGCTATCTATCTCTTTAATAGGAGTCTTATCTATCTCTTTAGTAAATTTCTCCAGTTGCATGGTAAATTCATTGTATCTCAAGAGTCATTCACACGTAGAGTTAACTTGAACTTATCAAGTCGAAACAAGTTGATAAATTCAAAAAATTTACTACTTAATTTTTACTTTTTGTCATTTTACTTTGACTCTAAACTAAAAGACCAACCTAAAAGGATTATCACAAAGGAAGAGATAAGATGACAGTCCAACTATAAAAATAGATCGGGCTCCGAGTTTGAAGCCCAATCACCAATTACAAGGGGCTACGTGTATTTTAAAATACACATGACCCCCTATGATTGGTAGTTGGGCTCTAAACTCGAAGTTCGATCTATTTCTATAGAAAATTTAGATAAGATGATGAATGGATCTGTCTACTTTTCACACCCTACTAAAGTATGATTATACTTCATCTCATCTAGTTTAATGTCTGACACCTACCCACAAAATTTGGGTGGTAAGAATCAATTTGACAATCAATTATAATTGAAATCCATTAAGATTCGAATAAAATGCTAATGTGACAGCTTCATTAGTTCAAACAAATTCCTAAGCCACTGCCAAAAATAGATGATTTTCGGAGGTGGAAAATCTCGTGGATGGAAAATATACAAGATGTTTCTTTTTTTTTCCCCAATAAAAAAAATTCCTGCGTGTATCGCATGCACCATAGCATACATTCCAGGTAAGTATCAAGCTTATGAAACACTTGTGTCTCTTTATTTCATGTAACAAAAATGAAATTGACTACTCAAATTGCTTGTATACTTATGATGATTTCTATTGAGTTAGATTACGGTCCGTACAAAGAGCTTGACTACCATTGCAACGTGGTTGTTTTCTATTAGTAGTCGGGCCCATTTGACTCGATGGAAAAACTTGTATGCTTACTTCAATACTGCAAGTAATGAGTATGTTAGAAATAATTCAAGAAGCAAAAGAAGATTGGTGTAAAGAAGCTGATCAAGTTCAATTCTGAAAGGATATAATACCGTAAATCCTTAATGATTACAAGAAACAAAAAACAAAGCATTCAAGATCATATCTGGTTAAGGAACAATCTTGTGTGCTTTCATCTTGTCTATGACAGAAATGAGTGAATTCTTGGTGTTTCTGAATCCCAGAAATCCATGTTCTTTGCTCTTATTCATGCTGTCCAACAAGCACTCGAATCCCAGAATCACATCTCCAAACCAAAATGTTGCAACTTCCTCCAATTTAGTAGGCTCAAGTTTGTTCTTCTTCACAATTTCATCCCAAACAGGCCCTTTGTCTTTCATCCTTTCTACCAAGCTCACATACGGCTCGTTCTCGTCGAATTCTATGTATTGGAGCCCGAATTGCTCAGCCAGAATCTTCCAAAGATGCTTCCACTTGAAAAGATCCCCATTGCTGCAGTTGAAAGCTTCGTTCTGTCCGTTGGGGTCGACCGAGCACCAGATTTGCTGCTCGGCGATCAAGTCAGCGTCCGACGCAACTGAGTAACAGTTCCAGGCGGCTTTCGTGCCGGGAAACTTGAAGGGAACTTTTTCGTGCTTACATATGGCCGCATAGACACAAAAGGTGCCAATAATGTTCATTTTGCTAAGGGGAGAAAACCCGAAGATCACTGCAGGCCGGTGAACTGACCACGTTAGGCCTTGCTTCTTTTTGCAAGCATCAAACGCTATGTCTTCGAGCGTGTGGTAAAAATTCGGGACGTTCAATCTCGGCACGTCCTCGACGAACGGGGTGTCGTGCGGCGTCACTTTGCCGAAGCTCTCGAACGGGCCGATGTAGTGCTTGTGCCCTGTTTGGATGCAAATGTGTGATAAATTAGGTGCATTTGGAAGCAGGGCATCTATAACATTTTGTAACATGCCACCGTTGACTTGAATGCATTCTTTTTCGGTTGGGAAACCGGCCCAAGTCACCCAAAAGATATGATTTACATCAGTTAGAGGTGAAATCTTGTCTAATGTTTGTTTCCTGTCATAGACATCGCATTGGATGTACTCGACTGGGTGGTCGAGGCTCCAGGCAGGTCGGGGTCGGCGAGCGACGCCATAGACCTTCCATGGGCCGCCGGGGGTGTCGGATAACGGGAGGATTTCGGCCAAGCTGTTGCCAACAATTCCTGTAACACCAATGATCAGGGCCACGTTCTGGTGGCTCTTTGAGCCTCCATTTTCCGCAAATGCTTGCTGCAATGTTCAATTAATGGTAAGTTTCGTTAGAAAAACATGTGAAAGTAAAGAGAAATGTTAAATTTCAGCAGTTTCTAAGGAACTTACCATGGCAGCTCCAACGGCACCTTTCCACCACCAGCTCATTTTGACAGAAATTCTCGTGTGCGTGAAGGGAAGACCGGGCGATGCTTATAAAGAGGCGAAAAGTTTCATATTTGCATTAATGACCCCAAAACTTAGGTGGTTTTCATTGCACCACGTAAGATTATTATCTCACTTTCGTTGATTTTGGAGCATATGTTGTGAGTCAAGACTTATGTTTGGTACTGTAATAGCACAGGCATTTGGCGCTTGATCAAATTGTATATTCTTTATATAGCCCTAAATTCTTTAATAGCCTATCATGAATTTTTCCTTGTTATTTCTTTCCAAAGACGGTTTCCGCCACTTCTTTTCTAATTTATAAAAGAACTGAAATCAATCTTGTTGCATCCACATGATTAAGTTTAGGACAAGACTTTAGTCCCCCGATAAGGAATAGAAGTTTTGTATCAAGATGTGATAATCGTGTAGTGTAACTCAATCTTTTATATACACGTCTTTTTTTTTTTTTTAATGTCTAGTCAACATTGAATTCATTTACACCATTTTTTAGTACAATTTCCAATTACGTTGTATGGCCACAGAGGAGTGAATGATGATTACTATCCATGATAAATGTTACTCTTTAGTGAACTATCATGGACCTCAAATGAATAACAAATAGGTTAGGTTGCCACCAACCAGATGCAAAGTGCATTAAAATAAAATATAATGTCACGCATGAGATGCACATTCACATAAACATTTGTGGCGATATACAACCTATCAGTCTGTATCAGATGATGGATTAATCAGACTGTGGACCAGAAAATCCGGATTATTAATGAAATAAGTACCACTTAGGGCATAATTACACAATTTCTCATTTTCTTCGGACACAACAATTGTTCAATTTCTTAAATTCGTCCTCGATTTTTCACACTTTTCTTTCCGTTTTCTTGCACTGGAGATAGTTGGATTTTACATAACGTTGGCATCTAACTGTATAATTCCCTGTTTTGGTCGTTTGATATTATTTCACTATATCATTTATTTTGAAACCAAAACTTTCTAACACTTTTGGAAGGTATTGTTATGACACCTCCCTTCTCATATAGGAACATGGCATACATTCATACTCCCATGCCCATGTTTACAAACCATTCTTATTGAAAAATAGAATCTGACCAAATCAATCATATCTACATATTTGACACGACTCACTTGTATTGCACAAATATCAATCATTCATTCAAAATATAATTCTATTTTTAAACAAGAACATTTTATAGAGGAGCCATAACGACACGTTCTAAATATGTCATTAAACTACTAGATTTTTTTAAAAAAATAACAATTGCAGCTAGCCAACTAGTGTGATGCTCGACCCTTGATGAGAAAGTTTTACTCCCCACATCCCACAAAGATAAATTAGATAGTTCAGTAATTATTTTCATATAGATAAAAAAATGATAGTTAATATAGTTGAAACATTAAATTTTACTTTATTTTTTACATATACTCTTATATTTCATTAATCGTTTGAAATACGTTCAATGCGTGAATAATTAATTGATAACAATAATTCATTAGGGGGCACATATGAAAATATAATATTAAATACATGCTCAATATGGTTAGTAGAATATCTTTTTGGGATGGAGAAAACTGGAATAGTGGACTATCTTTTTTAGACGGAGTTAATTTTTTATAATTTTATACAATATGCTCACTTTTGTCCATGATCTAGAGTCAATTACAACTAAACAAAAACAAATCATGCTACTCCGTCCTAAAAAGATAGTCTTATTCTTTTTCATATAGATTAAGAAACGTTTATTTAATAGTGTTAGAAAAGTAAATTTTAAAATCATTTATCAATTATACCTTTTTATTTATTAATTATTTCACTCTAATAATTCTATTTTTTATAACTATGCAAATTAAATAAGAATATATAAGAGAATTAATATTTCAATTATTTTTTGAAAAAGAAAATGAACTATATTTTGGGACGGATGAAAAAGAAAATAGAACTATCTTTTTGGAATGGAGGTAGTACTTTTTATGTAAAGTAATTGTAATAATCTCACGCAACCACTTTGTATGTAATTGTAATACATGATGAACAATTTCTTAGATTACTGAATCAATTACAACTAAAAAAAAAATCATACTTTTCATGTTGTAAAATTAATTTGCTCTTATTTAATCATCGGTAAGATTTAAATTGGCCTAAATTAGATTTTTCATCAAGACATAAAAACAACCTTAAATATTTAGGACAACCCGAAAAAAAAAATAAGTCTATATATTTGAGATGTAATGAGTAACTTTTTGAGGGAAGTGGAGCTTGTCAACAATTTGATTTCGACTAACTGAAAATGAATTGCTTCCAAGTGGCTTGGTTCAAGTTTCAACTAATATATCTTCATGTGATGCTTGCAAATTGCTATTCCTTTAAATTGAAATAATAAGTTAATTATATTTGCAAATTATCAATACGCTATAATAAAGTGTATGAAATAAGTATACTATAATATTGCATTACAATATTTATAGAATTTAAAAGTAATAAGACATAAATATTCCAAAAATTTTGAAAAGCTTAACTAAAAATTATGTGTTTGTCGATAGTTTTGATTGACCGGTGATCTCCACCGCATTTGGTTGAGCCCTATCCCGTGAAGAATGCGTGGGCGTGGCGACCGATCCCTTCCCATGACCCGCCAAAAATTGGGTTGGATTTAGCAACCAGTTCATTTTGTTGAGCTTTTTCATTTTTCTGAGCTTTTGGAAGCAGGGCAGCAAGTACATTTTGCAACATGGCTTCATTGATTTCACATAATTCTTGTTCGGTTTTTCGGTCAGCCCAAGTCACCAAGAAAATATGTGTAACACCACTTAGAAGTGAAAGCTTGGATGATGTTTCTTTCTCCTCAGAGACATCGCATCGGATGTACTCAATGTTGGGTTTGTTGTAAAAAATAATCCAAAGTTGAAAAGGAAAAGGAAAGGGAAAGAAGAAGAATCCTAGGAGGAAAAGGAATCCAAATCATAGAAGGATTGTCTTGTCTTCCAAGGAAACGAAGCCTATAAATAGAGATGTTTTCTTCTTCTTTTATACACAAGTGGTACAAGTGATTTGAGAGAAAAATTAGTGAGTCTAGCACCTTGAAGAGTTTTCTTGTAACTCTTTGTGGTTTGTTCAAAGAGTAGAAAATTAGGTGTGGTAAAACTCGGAGTGATTTTTCCGGTGTCACTTGGGTCGGGTCAGAGAGTCTTGTGAAGAAAAATAGTAACTTAGCGTCTTGGGATTTCTTTAATTCTTTACTGGTTAGGCAAAGGGTAGAAATTGGTAGATGCGGTAAAGCTTGGTATATTTTTCTTGTAATACTTGGGGGATGGGTTTTGGCGAGTGAAAATTCTGTATGGTTGTAGCGACTTTAATCATATAGTGGAAAGTTTTGACAGTCCGTTAAATTTGTCTTCGTCTTTTACTTTCTTTGTCTCAATTAAATTTCTTGAACAACGGTCCTGCGGGCGTACTCGGGGAATCTACATTAATTCCCAACATTGATATCAGAGCATCAGGTTTTGTTCGAGGTGGAGCAGAGGAAAGATATGGCAAAGTGCGAAGTTGTGATAATCAAGTTTGACTTGTGGTTAGAACAAGTCTGGAATTTCTTGATTTTGATTGGGCAATTTAAAGCTTTCAAAGGAAAACCTTCTCCTTGTTCTAACAAAGTTGTTGGAGCCAGTATGAGCGATAGTGATTGGGAAGATTTATATTTGAAGACTGGAAGTAGGATGTGTCTCCATCTAGTCAGGAATGTTCTTGTAAATATTCATAGAATATTTACTGTGAAGGAACTATGGCGTCAATTTGGAGAGGTGGATCCGGCAAGGGGTTCTTCAAATTTGGT
>CAVNYN010262626.1:0-17845 GCA_963692815.1 Nyctanthes arbor-tristis | reverse complement strand
CTTGGTTGCTGCCTGCTTCATAGGAGTGGGAGGTTGACAATTGACGGGTGCATTCTTCAGTGTGAGTCACACTCACTGGACCATCTCTCGTATGCCATCGTGACAACTGCATCAAGCCCTGATGTTGTCTCGTCTGTGCTTAAAAGTTCTGGTGATTCTGTTTCTGTTTTGCGAACAAGAATTGAAGGAGGTGCCAAGGCTGTGTTGACTAGTGGAACTCTCTCCCTGCAGCAAGTTAGGGTTATATGCACTCGCACTTCTCTTGTGTTCTGGTTCAATGTCGAACATACTTGACGAAGTCATATGATGTACTTATTTTCTTACTGTTTTCTTTGCCAGGGTGGAACTTGTGGTTTGGGGGGTTGATTTATTTTCAGTTTTGTGTATCATCATCTGTGTTACTGTTTCAATGTTGATCGAGAGCCTCTGTTGTATTTTAAGTTCTTTCCCGTTTCACTTTATTGCAGTGTGTAGATGACAAACGACATGTTTGGTAGGCTAGACTGAATGACAAATAATGATAAACATTTCATATTACATTGACTTCTTCATGAATGCCAAAATACAATAATCAGTTTCTTTCATATATGTTGCGGGACATTGTGGGAGATGATAATGACGAATCTGAAAGGAAATTTAGTTACAGAGCTCACGAGCAATACCGACTCGCGAATTTGCAGTATCAAACAAAATCCTCAGGTTCTGCTGCTGAAGATTGGCTATAACATTCAACACTGAGTTTACATTGTTTGGCGCGGCCGCCATAGCCAAGCACGCTAGAGAACCCGAGCTACTGTGTATCAAACTGTTTTCCATTGGCAGCTTCAAATCCAGTCCTGTAAAGTGGAGAATCACAGGTGGTGCTATGTCTTCATGTGTTACTGAAAAGCAGGTATCAAATGCCCCCAATGAGCTAAATGGCCCTTTAACCTGTTTTCTGAACTCATCTCTGATTGCTTCATATGCAGGTTGTACAAAACGGGTTATAACCGTTCCGGAATCAATGATGGTACCTGCCCCTGTGTTCGGGTCGAATGCTAGGAGCTGTGGAGCTATGGGGACTTGAACCTTGCCGATGCTGACACCGGTAAGGTTCACATAGTACAGGGAGGGCCGGTGCGGGTTTCTGAGAAGTGGGGTGGTTCTAATGCTCTTGGGTTGCCCTACAGGTCCAAGTTTGAGTGAACCTGAGAAGTAATAGGACTTGAAGCTTGGTAAACAGTAGGAGAATACACCCGAATAGAGTGAACCGGATTGCGAAAGCAACGACATGGACCCCCGACCCATACCCAATAACCCCTGCGGCGGCATTGACCCTCCGGACGCTGCGTTGATGCATCCGAAAGCATAATTCGGAATGGCATCGTTACCCAGCTGGAGTGTGTCATGCGACAGGGTGGCGGAGAAAGACGAGTCACCACCGTATGTCTGATTGAACGAGCACGTAGCAGAGCCAGTAGTGGGACACGACGCGCCACGTACTTGTGTACATTCGGGGACCGAGCAGTCCAACAAAGCGTAAGACGAGGACGCATTGGGGGTGAAAACTGCAGACGACGCGGGGCAGCCGACGCAACCACTGCATGGAATCCATGCACCATCATTGCTGGTATCCAACACCATGAACAAGAGTTGTCCTGGAGTCCCAATTTTGGCCCTGAGGACATAGTTTCCAATGTTGAGAACCTGCTGGCCGGAGGCAATTGGGACTGAACTTGCACCCTTCGGCTTGCTCGCCGGTGGCGCCGCCACAAGGCTAGATAAATAAGACATCCTTCCAGGGTCTTTTGAGGCCATTTTCATGACTGTGTTTAACACTGAAGATGAGGGTTGTTGTGAAGGATTTAAGGGGGAGCATTTTCCATAAATGGGAATTACTGAAATTTCTGAAGAATCAGTAGAACATGGATCAGAAGATAGTGCTGTGGAAAGAAGAGAAGTGAAAAAAAGAACTGCAAAAATGGCAGATTCCATTGATGGGTTGTGGAGGGAGTACTGAACCCCTATCCACTGAAGTGTCTTTTTTTAGGGATATAAGAGAGAAATTTATAGGACAAAAACCAGATTGGAAAAGTTATTTTCATTTTTTCATTTTTTCTTTTTGGGGGTGGGGTTCGGGGGGCATTGCATGCATGTGAATAAGAAGAGTGTGAGCTAAGAAAATAAAAATTTATTTGAATCTAAATCGGTAGCATCATAATTCCAAGAAAATATTCTTTATGGATCGGGATTCAAAAATTATTTCTGAGAGTACAATACAATATGTATAAACTTAAACAGCACGACATTCGTTGTCACCAATTATCATTTGATAACAAGACGAACTTCCTTTATCATATTCATTCATATCATTTTCATATATTCACGTGATTCTCTTATTTACAAAATTTCCTATTAACTGAAGTAAATGATAACTTTATTATAATTGATTGTCAATCAGAACTTTAATCGTATCAGTTCTCACTTGAAACATGTAGTAGATATAATTTATTAATGCTACTCTTATTGAGTTACTTATTTGGTGACTTGGTGGGGGTATTTGTATCTTTTTGCCCATGTATTTAAATTAAGTGTAAGAGTGTTTTTGCCAATGTATTAAATAGTTATTTAATGACAAGTAATCAAGTAATTGATTCGACAAGAGAATGTAGCGTAACCTTTCCCATTATTGAAAGAACTTTCTAACAAATTGTCACTTCAACCCGTAACGTGTAGTAGAATGTATAGAAGCAAATATGTAAATTTTGAACATTTTACGCAAGGTGGATAAATAATATAAGGGTAATTTACACTAGATTGTCCTCGACCTTTCAATTTTTATTCGATCTCATCCTCAACATTTATTTTTAGTCTTATGGGTACCCAACCTTTAAGGAACATCTCTCCCCAAGTCCCTGCTAACAGTTTCTTTTCATTTGCAGTTAAATCCCTATAAAATGACCATTCTGCCCTACCATTATAAGCAGACAAAAAAAGGAATAAATCAAATAAAATTTTAAAATTCTAACAAATGTTTCGAGTGACAGCAAACCACTAGAAAACGAGTTCACACACTAAACGTCGAAGCTTCGTCGCCTGCGTCTGTTCTATTCCGAACATGTGAGTAGACTCTAGTGAGTTGGGCCAGGTTGACCATGTTCGGGGATTAAGCCCTAGAAGGGGAAGGTATGGGGTGGATTGGTGGGAGTATTTAGAGTTTTAAAATATTTTTTATTTGATCTATTTCCTTCTTTTTTAAATTACAATGTGAGGGAAAAAAAGGTCATTTTACATAGATTTAATGGTCAAATGGACATAAACAGTCAATAGGACTTGGAGACAGATTTCCTTAAAAATTGGATACCTACAAAATCATAAATAAAGATTAAGAGACAAAATTAATTAAAAGTTAGAGGTTGAGGAAGTCAGGTGTAAATCACCTTAATATAAAGAAGTATTGGAAGATACTGAGCACAAAGCAACTAGGCATTTCTTGTCGCGGTCGGTCACGGGCTTCCATAAGACTAGTTGCAGACACCAATTCACGTGAAATTATCAAACTTTTGGTTCCATTATTTTAACCTTTTTATTTGTCTGTAATGAGTCAGCAATTCTGTCTCATATACGCAGATCATTTTGTAACTGCCTTATTAATCATCACATAACTCAGAAGAAAACAAAACAAGAGGGAGACATCACGCTGCACAATGAAGAAGCGTCAGTGAACTTAAACATACCTTTAAGTTCATAGGTTATAGTAAATGAGTTGAAATAAAGTATGAAATGGGTAGTAATAATCAAGTAATTGTTAAACCAGTAGTATATGAAATATGAAGTTGTAATAAAAAAGAATAATAGAAATCAAACAAGCTCTTAAAGGGTAGCATCTTAAGTTGAATATATTTGAGAAGACATACTCATCCGTACACAAATAATTTTATCATTTTAAGGGGAGCTCCGTGACATCGTATTAGCATTTGAGGCTTAAAAAGTAGTGCTGACGTAACAAAAACCCATCATCTAGATGGAGGATGACTCCTCTAAGAGGAGCTCCGTGTCATCATATTAGCATTTGAGGCTTAAAAAGTAGTGCTGACGTGACAAAAACACATCATTTGGATGGAGGATGACTCCTCATTGGCGCTAGATAGAATTCGTTGCATACGCATTACATATGAAAGTATTCGTTGCTACTCTATTATTATTCATGCCAAACATAAAACTCTAGATTTTTCAACCCGAAGGATAACATTTGAATATCTTATGTAGTTCATGCTTTCCCATAGCAAGGTCTCTCGCATGAAACACAGATGCAGATGATATTACATATCACTGATTGATAGCCTAACATAGCACTAACAACAGCTCCAGCCCACCCGGTAAAGAGACAAGCAAAGAGTGTTTGCCTCCTAAAAGCTACACGTTTACATTCACCTTACCAAACCAACGCGTCATTGCTCTTTCCAAATCCGACCAGCAACTCTGAGCTTCAATTCTTTCCGGTCTCCACCAGAGAAAAAGAGTGCCATATTACGTTGAATTATGAGGCCATCAAAACTATCACGTACCTTTCGGTGGCTGTCCCTTATGCTTCTGGGCACTCCTTGCCATATCATCTTCCTCCCGTTACCCCCAACCTCAAGGGTATAGCTATAGTTTTTTGCCTCATTATCATTGCCCATGAAGCGCAAGAATGCTATGTAAACAGGGGCCATTCCAAGCTGAAATGCTTCAAAATGCAAACAGAAATACTGCCCAAAGCAACTGAAAACCTGAAAGACATACCAAAAACTCAGGAATTAAACCACTGAAAAGTTTATATAGAGAAATGCTGCTTGCAGATGCCAGCATGAAAACATAGATTTCAATAAATTGATGTGATCCATATCCAAATAAATAAAACACTAACACAGATACGAAATATGTTTTTCGTGCTTTGGTGGTAATTGGAGGATACGTATCACCAACTGAATCAGATATCAAGTAACATGTACATGATTATTTCCTATATATTTACATGTTAGTCACCAATGAGCTAATAACACCACCACCACCACCAACATCGACAGCAATAGATATCAGCATCGTTTTATTTACCATAAAACCAGAATAAGATATTAATAAAAATAAGACTAAAATGATAAATAAAGAATTCAAGAATGGATCTATGGTAGTCTACATAACCAACACTAAACAGTTTGGGATTGCACATTATAGTTGGAACAAATAAAATATGCAAAAGCAACATTGTAATCAAGAGTATAGTTGAGTAACCCGGTAGTTCCAGCATCTTTTTGGCTTCCCCTACTTAATCATGTACCAAGGCATTTTAATTATGTCAGGTGAGACTTAGGCCTTGAGACGTGTCTTAAGATAGACAAATAAATAATTGAAGATAAATAAAAAGACATAACGATAAGTAGATAATAAATCACATACCATAAACCATCTCAGAAAATCCAGAATAAAACAAATGAAGATACTTGAGAGTTTAACTTGCAAATAAACATAAAACATTAAAGAAATGGTTTTTATGGAAATGACTGGTGGAGATTTGTGTAGTACATGTACGTCCTACGAAATATGTGGATGTGATTGATTCGACCACATTCTATTTTCAAATAAAAATGGTTTATGAACAGTATGCCCAGAAAATGCAAGAAATATGGGAAACACCTTAGTTGTCTTGGACCAGCGCCTTATAAAGTCAATGAGTGAGGCTGATAAATCACATATAAGGCAGGAATTTGCCGCATTTTACAGAAGCAGTGTGCTAGCCAGGATTTAAATCCTAAGCCTCAGCTTGTTTTTCTAAGCGATTACGCAACCAGCCTTGGTTTCCCAAACCCAGCCAAGTCTCCAGGTATCACCAATCCTTACCAGACCCGTGTGTTCGGTTTTTCATTGTGATGCATCTAAAATCTAATTCCATAGCCAGCTCAAACCTATTCACCAGGATTTTCTGTTCGACTGGTCAAAACATGCTTGAAGCTGTTCCAGAGTAATTATAATAGATTATAACCGGCAAATTATAATTTGAATCAATTTTAGTAACACATTCTGTAGGAGTCATTTTACCCACTTATTTTGGATGAGTCCAATGAAATCTCCATCACACTTTTACCGTTTTACTTCCCTTCATCAAATGACAATGACAATCGATCCCAAACATAAAAGAGTAAAGAAAGAAAGACATTGCGAATTTCCCACACTCCTAATCCAATATAATCTCTCATAAGTACCACCTCCTCAACTTAAATTGTGTTTGATTTTTATTCTTGAGAACTGATTGTGAAAAGGTGATTTTTTTAGGAGAAATCAAACCAACAACTAACAGTGATGGAGATAAGAATAAATCATCCAACAACAGTTTCATGAATCTATTATCAAGAAGTGCATAACACGCTTAGCTGCAACTATTAATATCCGTGCGACTACTTGAGAGAGGAGAGGCATCAATATACTAATTAGTTTCAAGCATAAGGAAAATTTTATTACCGTAAGCATCCATGTGGCATTCTCCACCTCATGGGGGTTTGATTTGACATAGCGATGGTTGAACGTACTGCCATTGTGCATATCAACTTTGTGATCATTTTTCAAGTGGCTCACAAGATAGGGAATATCACCAATGACTGAGCACTCTGATCCCGCATAAGGACAATTATATGGTCTAAAAACACATTGAGATTCGTGTTTAAGCTTGTTGTAGTAAGGGTAGATACCCGTACAACCAAAACTCTGATACGTACATGGAAGCTCAAGGGATGCCGCTACCTTCTCGAGTGCAAGACATCTGATACTACCGAGTTCATGCCTGCAAGTTGGACATCGGTTGTGCACCCTAGGTTTGCAACCAGAGCATATTGTATGACCATTGGAACACTGGACGAACAAAAAGCATGGAAGGAAGAAAAAGGTTAAGAGAAAAGCCACTAAAGACAGCAAGGTAAAAATTTGAAGAATGTGTGATATGGCATGATAAAAATAAGGGTTATGCTACATTCGCTTGTCGAATCACTTGCTCGATTACTTGTTATTAAATAACTATTTAATACATTGGCAAAAACACCCTTACATTTAATTGAAATACATAGGCAAAAAGACACATACAACCTCACTAAGTCACCAAACAAGTAACTCAATAAGGAAAAGTAGCATTATCCTAAAAATAACCAAAAATGACAATTGCTAAAGTATCCCCAAAAGGGTAAGATTTTCCAAACTCGGGACAAAACCACTTAGTTACAAATACTTTAACACTCTTTAAAAGGTCAAGCATCATAAATATCAACTGTAATAGATTGCTTCAAACGATTCCGCAGAGACGATTTTGACCTCTCATTCCAAAATGTTGACATCAATCTGACCTCTTCAAGAAAACTTGTATAAGCGATTCATTAGAACAATTTCTCCAGCCCTAACACTCTGCCAGAGGGTGGACAAACACACTATCCAAAATGTCATGCAAAGTAAGGTTGAGTTTCAGGTCAAATGACCAAAGGCAGATTAACATTATGATAGGGGAGATGGAACTTAAAAAAATGCACGGACATCTTTCATTTCAACGAATGGTGCCATTTTGGCGCATTTCGCAACATAAATGACAGGTAAGAACTTCTAAGAATTCTATCCATTTTAGCTATGAAACACGTACCAGTTCAATCAGGAATTTTTACTTCCAAGGATCTGTTGCAAAAGCTTCCTTTAAATAAAGTTAAAAGTTTTAACATATCGAGTTAAAACTGCTCTTAATCTGACATATACTAGTGCTTTTCCCAATTAAAATGAAATCCACTATGTTAATAAATTTCTGAGAAATGGTTGTCTTTAAGTAATCAGTATCATGGCTATGATTCCTTAATAGAAAGCTATATATAGTGTAAGGAAAACAAAGGATAAGCACATTGCGAACCAAGTGGTCTATAGGTGTCAGAAGATATTATGTAGCCAATTGAAGTCCACTCAAGATAGTATGTCATACCTGATAGATAGGAGGGTACATAGCATTCAAGCAAACTGGACATTCCAGTAGTTCACGGACATTACTTGAGACAGTTACATTGGGTTTCCGGGCACTTTGAGCAGTATCGCTTACATGTTCTCCAACATCTATCATCTCCACATTTTGAGTTGGATCAATGACCTCAGGCTTATTTCGCAAGTCATCGAAATAGGAATTGCCACTTGCCATTGACAGCATGCACAAATGTGTACCTACACATGACAATAAACATGTCCACATATAGCTGCAATCAGCAACATAGATTTAAAAAAGACAACTATGCTCACGATTGCATAAACCAAGAACACTTCTTGAGTGCTATTTATTTTATAAGTCACTAAAATAGGAATTCCCAGTACACAAGTGTGTACCTACACATATACGGGTTCCAATTTAACTGAAATCGAAAACACGTGTTAAAAAGACACAAGCACTATGCCCCTATCTCAGAACTAAGAAAGACTCGAGTGAATTTTAAGGAAAACCAAATCATGCAAGAGTATTAAGTGAAAGAGATCAAATAAGAGTTCAAATGTCTTGAGTCCATAAACATTCACTGTGTCTGTTGCAACGGATACCCAGCAGATAGCTGCTGATGCTACTAGGTACCAGAACTTAGAGATTAATTATTCTTCTCTCCAGGACACCATATATTCCATCTCCCATAAAAGCATCATATGCTAACAAACCGTGCAACAAACAACATTGGCATCTCCATGGTCCACCAGAGAAAAGTAGCATCTTTCCCCACATAATTCTTCTACATTTGATAGCACATGCAAAATAAAACCTATATCTCAAAGGTGCTCCTACCATAATGGTTGAATCAAACTCAAAGATGCTTCTACATTTGAAGATGCTAGAATATTACTATAAGGTCCTTCCCTCCTTTATCACATTTCAATGAGAAGTGGACAGTAGATAGGGGAACACAATAAATACTAAAAACATCAGTCAATGACAGTAGTCAGGAACTAAAATTTTAAAATATTTGAAATTCTCTTTCTGATCATGTTTCAAATGTTAAAGAACAAGTTTATGGTAACTTTTAATCCCAAAAAGACGACCTCCCTTTTCCCAAACTGTCTGCACTCACAGATTAAGAGCACAGTAGCAGTAAATATCCAAAACGCTAACCAAAATCATGGCCCAGCCAAATCTGTTACAATATCTTCTAGAATCTAACTCTCTGCCATTTAAGACTAGAACAATTTTATTCCATCTTTGCCAATTCAAACAAAAGGTTCAAGATACACCCATAGACTCCTTATCCCCTAGAAACCAGCTAAACCTTCTATATTTGACATGAAAAATAAAATAAATGTACCAATAATCCTTTTGTTGACGCGAGCTATTAAAAGCAGTCAGTCTCCTATCTTCACTGTGTTTACTGTTTACTGGGTCTGGATAGGAACTAGGAAGGAGAATATTATCAGATCAAAATCTTTGCTTATATATATATGTGGGCAGGCGCACCAAAGCACAGATGTCTTGAACCTGGTCTATAGCCATTAAAAGCTTTTTTCTTTTACCTTTTTTTCTGTCCAATATTTGCTTATGCATACTTGTATATTTAGACCGCATGTCAACCGAAACACGTTTTAATCCTTTCACAGTACTCTACAGCTTCAGATGCATTGTCACTGCTCACTAAATTACCAAGTTGATCGGGCCGATCAAATCATAGAACCGAAGTAACATGTGAAGAAAAATAACATGTAAGGAAAACCCACAAGTGAAGCATTAGAGTTAAAAATCAAAAACCAGCAAAAATTGAAAAAATTATCTTCTCAACCCACTTCCGACAATCGAACAGATAAAAAACCAGAATACAAAAACATAAGTTAATAGGACGCAATAAATCAAACAAATAAACATTTCCATACTAGATAGATTACCTACCCGGTTTAATCCTGGAGCAAACAAAGGGCATAAGAAAAGAGAAAAATGAAAACGAAGAAATCTCAAAGAGATTTCGATTGTTTCGTCCTACCCAATATCAAAAGTCAATCAGAAATCTATAGAGAGAGAAAGGGATTATGCATAGGCGTCTGAAAACACGGAGAAAAATTTACAAGACTTCGGTATTAAATTTTGTCTCGTATAGACAAGGGAGAAGCATTGAATTGGAAATTAACCAATAAAAAGTTGAATTACATAATAAATAAATAAACTCGAAGAAATCAAGAAACGGAAAGAGAAATTTTGGAAATTTCAATTCAAATTAAAGCCGTTAAGGGACGTGGGAGCGGCGCAGGCAGGGAAGAGAGAGAGAGAGAGGCGCTCCTCGGGAGGATACGAACAAAAGGAGGAAAATTAAAAGGGTCTGGCCCAGTTGTATGTTATGGGTGTCCGGAAATTGAAAGGAACCAATACTTGCCTTAGTTGCCTACACAAAAATGACTACTGAGTAGAGAATTCGCAATGGGAGAGTTTGGTTAAAATTAGAAAACAAGAGACAGAAACAGCGGGCCGGAGACACTGTTAACGACATTAATATCAGCTCCAATGAGTCACGAGTCCATTTATTACCGTAGATGGATGGTATGAGTTGGTTGTAGTTTGGTTCAATCGTTGAACTGAAAGGTCGACATAGATTATTTTAATATAGAGATAGAGGGCGTCAGACATTTATCTTCTGTGTCACCACTAATTTTATTTATAAGGGCACAGCCCTACATGTAGGGTTTCATGTGATAGGGTGGGAGATATCCTCTTATCTCTAGAACAAAAATTACAGGAAAAATAGTTATCAAGATAGATTGGTAATAGGGTTTGATAGAATGGCATTGTATAAAGGCTCGTCTCGTGTTGTGGTTGGTAATTGTGAATTACACGGTGCTTGTGTTTACGTCAGTGGTTGAAACCTTATGACACGAACTAATAAGCTTGTAAACATAATGTTGAAGAATTTTGTAGTTACCACCTTTAATTGCACCAATGAGTTATGGAAAATTAGCATTTTTCTCAATTTTCACCTTTTCGGCACTATCTACCATTTTAACTAAAATAAAATGAATTATAATACCCTCTAATTTTAATTAACATAGAAAACAATAAATAATAAGTAAATAAAGTAAAAAAACAAGTTTGTCAATATTAACAATAATTTTCTAACACACATATTGTGCGACTATGGAACTCAATGTCCCATGTGGTTGCTTGTATACACACCACAAACATACAACCATGTAGTGTATATACACACAACCACGTGGATTCATGTATGCAGTCGCGTGCTATATTTTCATCAAGAAAAATTTTGCTTGATTTTTATTTGATTTGAATTTTTTTAGTAAACAATCAAATCACATTATTATTATGTTTTTATTCATTTTTAATCTTCTAAAATTTTAATTAGTAATTAGAGGGTATTATAGTCATCTTTAGTTAAAAAGAGTAAAAAACTCTTAAAAATGTGAGAATTGATGGTAAAAATGACAATTTCTCAATGTTAGAGACGAAAAACGCAAAAACATAGTTTGAGGGAGATAGTGACGATTAACCTAGGTTTATATTTCTACGTTTTCACTTTTTAATACAAGCGCAATTCAAATTTTGGTATGGAGTTACATATATATTACATAATTATATGATTATAATTCCATCATAGTTAACCTATGACATCTAAACTGGAGTTACATATATATTACATAATTATTATATGATTATAATTCCATCATAGTTAACATATGACATCTAAACCTACTAACAACTTCTTCTACGTGTTTTTTTTTTTTTTGGTGGGTACACTTTAACAACTAGTTATAGTCAAATGTGAAATGGTGTGAAAAAAGAATGTGAAATGAATTAAATTAGACCATGGATCAAATAAATATAATCTTGAAAACTGATTTAGATAAAAATTTTCATGAAAATAGAAAGCATTATTTTGTTGAAAATTTTGAACATTTTGTGTGAATGACGATGGTGCCTAATGCCTTTCTTTCTTGCTTTCAGATATAATAATAGTATAATTTGACTTTATATATTATGACCATAAAATACATCAGTCTTCTATAGTTGGAGTGATTTATTATTTTATATATTGGTAATCATTAACAATATCTGTGGTAGGTGTGACATAATTAAAATTATGATATTTTGTACTTTGTATAAATATGTTTGAGGTTCAAGCCATTGGCATTAATTTAATATTTGATCTTGGATGTGATTTTGTGCCAATTTTTTCTAGTCCCTACTATTTATAGGTAATCATTCAAAGAATTTTTTACAAAATAAGATAAATTCACCGTTTTATTCTTAAATTATTTTTTCCCAATTACACAATACACGGGGTATGATTGTGAATTTATCTCATTTTTATAAAAGATTACCTACAAATAGTATTTTTCATTTTTCTATGGAAAACAAGTGACACCACGATGATAAAAGATTACCTGCAAATATTATTTTACATTTTTTCTATGCAAAAAAAGTGACACCACGTATCTGTCATGCAATACCATTAGGCGCCTAATGCATGAGCCTGTAAGATATTGTAACATTATGGTATATAACTGGTGATTGATTGTGATTCATATACATATATATATATATATGCATGTATGTATATATATAGCGCATGCTATACAAATTTGTTATCAAATAAATATACCGCTCAAGATAGTGTATCTTGTGATGTTTTACTCATGTGGCTAGTTGATAAAAATATGAGTTTTTCTATATATACTGTTGACGTGTGATTATTTCAACTAGAACATTTTACCCATTTTAGAGGCCTGCACAGTTCTATAAATTCTTAATGAAAATCACGCCTCCTAAGAGCTGATCACAAGGGCGTTTGCAGAAGATTATGTATGTTTTATTTTATTTTTGTACAAGTAGAATAATTCATTAAAAAATATATAATAAATGCATTGTTAATACCATGCGGTTGTAAGAAATGTCAAACCACATTTATATTTGTAATTTGTAAACCTTTGTTGTCTTCATTTGCTCTAGACGAGCCTACGACAAACACAATGTGAAATATTGATAAACACAATGTGAAATATTGAATCATGCTGGAGACTGGAAAATTAGTTAGTATTAATTTTCATTCGTTTATGAGATTGACCATATGCAAATTAATTATGCGTTCATGTGGTATATTATGAGTATCAGTGGCGAAGCCAAGAATTGTAATTTGGGGGGTGGGGGTGGAACGAGAAATGCATGTTAATTATTATTTTTATTGTTAAACAAAGTAAACCTTGTTATAATATTAGCCTGAATTATGGCGTAGAGCTTTCTATGTCAGTGCGGTCATATTTTGATATTGTTATTAGTCAGAAAAGTTCTTACTATAAGTGTGTATATATATAATTGAAACTAAAATTTCTTATCAATATATGCAATCAGATTAAGTGAAAAATATATATTAAAAATAATCAATAATTTTTTCTTAAATAGAAATTGTGGAAGCTAAGTAATAAAATCACACCTTGTATTGATGTTTTATGAAGTGGAAAGAATTAGACAAGACCCAAAAATATATATATATATGGTAATTCGTCTTGTTAAAAATTGAAAAAAGAAGAGAAAAGGAAAAGGAGGCAAGGAAAATAAAGAAAGGGAGAGAGATGTACGTGGGGGTGATTATATTGGGCCAAGGAAAGACATTCAATTTTCAAAAACCCATTAAATCTGTTCTTTTTTGGTAAGGGTAAATGTGTAATTATGCACTTCTTCTTCTTCCCGAACTCTAAAATCGCCGTTTCATATTCATTTTTAGACACAGTTTCATGGCAATTGATAGCTAGTCTTCTTTGTTACAAAAATTTCGTCCAAAATTCAGGCATGTATTAGCTCTACCCATGTTCTCCACCAACGACGTATATGTAATCTAAATTACAGTAGAGATAGACCCAGAGCCAGGATTTTATGTCAGTGTGGTCACATTTTCAATGTTTTATTAAATTTCTCTGTTACCCTTTTATCATATTAAATATCAACTCTGTGATTATGAAAAGAATAAAACCTTCATTTACATCTCTTGTATCACTGCGATTATAAGTTCAATAATTGTACAAATTAAGGAAACATATTTTTTTTACTTTTAACACGAGTTAACAAATTTTTTTCCATTAATAATATTATTATAAATCCATTAGCTTAACTTACACAAAATTTTAAAAATAAATATATAAACAACTACCAATTCAAAATTGAAGACAACCTAAAGTTGGAGGAATTTGTAAAATAAGCAACCATCAAAATTGAAAAGTCTTAGCAATTGGGCCAACGGTTTCCAGCCTATTAAATCCACGTCACAATTTATAAAAGAAAGCAAAATAAGGGCTATATTGTAATTTCATATAAACCATCATCTTCCTCCCCACGCTTGGACATTTTCCCTATGCTTCCAACTTCTCTTTGTGAATCCATGGCGGCCGAAAGCTTTCAAGGCAAAAAAAAAAAATTCCCTCCAAGTTCAGTGTGGTCATATCCCACACTATCTCCGCCCCTGAGTAGAGGTTTGAAGCTAAAAATTTCAATTTCAAAAAATTGTTGCAGGGGCGGCCTCTCTTCCAGCAAACAAGGTTGCAGGGGCGGTCGCCATCCCCTGCCCCCTGCAGCTCCGCCCCTGATGAGTATGATGCTGGTCCTATTTATTAGTGGTGCATGTGTCGAGTTATCATCACATTTAGTGAACACCATACATATGATTGTGCATATCATTTACTATATGTGTTTTAAGCTTTAGGTGGTTTTGCGTTGTGGATGTGGCAAGGCAACTGTAGAGTGTTGCTGGAAGGAAAATACTATTTCTAAATAATTATTTAGGTAATCTTTTATAAAATTGGGGTAAATTTGTGAATTTAACTCTGTGTATTGTATGATTGAGGAAAAATAATTTAAAAAAAGACGGTGAACTTACACTATTTTTTAAGATTGTGTGAATGATTACCTACAAATAGCGAGACTCTGTATGGAAATGGCAAGTGACCACATGACTGGATGGTGAGTCCTTTGCTTGTACTTCTTCAACTACAAAGGAACCTAGGGTATTCATGATTGTTCTTCATAAATTATTTATTCATTTTATAAATATACTTTCTAACTATTTTTCTCCTGATTTTAATTAAACATAGCTCACAATTTTAAGCTTTATTTTTTGCAACTACTTAAACTTTATTAGAAAATAATATAATCATTTAAAGTGGCACTACAATAAAGTGTAAGACACTCTTGAGTGAAAATACGAGTTATAAAGTTCTTTTTGTTAGACCTCAAGCTAATACTCCAGCGCATGAATTAGTTAGGCGATCTTTTTCTTATGTAACACCTATGATTGGGATGAGGCTCCTCTGTTTCTTGAGGCCTCTTTAATGTTTTTTTTTTCTCGGGATTGTTTGCCTACACGTGCAAGACTCGCCCAAACAGGAGTGCCGATTGAAGTTGATTGTGTTTTATGTGAAAATGCACCCGAGTGTTGCCTACACAGTTTGGTGGAATACCCATTTGCACGAAGCTGCTGGAGTTCGGCTGAGTTACATCTTGCTTTCCACGGTTTTCTTGCTTTTGGGATTGGTTATTTCATCATCTAACTAGTGGCAATATGGAGTTAATTGAGTATATTTGTGTGGTGGCTTGGTCACTTTGGAAACATAGGAAAAACAAGCTATGGAATGGGCACAATATGCCTCCTAGCATGGTGGTTAGTGTTGGTCTGAATTTTTTGCATGATTGGAAGGAGGCACAAAGGCGAGAAGAGAGAACTAAACAAGACACAGTAGCGGCTATTTGGTGGTGTAAACCCCCTACGGGTTGGTGGAAGTGCAATATTGATGCAGCGTTATTTAGTTAAGATGGCTACGTGGGTCTTGGCATTGTGATTCGTGATGCAATGGGGATTTTAAGTGGAGATGTATACAATATTTGGAGGCTAGATTTCAGGTCAAAGAGGCATAAGGTTGGGATTGCGAGAAGGTTTGAGTTGGTTATTATCCATGGGGCTTTCGAACATCATCATATTCAAAAGGGGTAATCGTCTCACTGACAGGGTAGAGGATAACTCGTACTTCTTTAATATATTATTATCTCGCTAATATTGAATTAATTTTCCATTTCAATATATATATATTGTTTTTAACTTTTTTAAGATAAAGAGTGAGGTAATTATTCAAATTTAATAGAGTCAAATCTACTCCTTATAATAATTTAATAACTACAACCTTCAATACTTATTACTTAGTTTAATAAAACCACAATTGATTTTATTAACTATTAACACCTAGAAAAAATAAATATTAATTTAAAAGAATTTTGATTGTTTAATGATTTCCCACTACGTGTACATCTAATGTGATAATTTAAACTTTTCTCCCACTACTGTTGTCATTTTTTATACTCTCAATTAAATCTACAGTCGATTTACCTCGAAAAAGCAACGGTACAATAATAATAATAATAATAATAATAATAATAATTCATTTAACAACACAACAACAACCGTTCAAAAAAAAAAAAAGCACAACAACAACAACATTAATAATAATAATAATAAGGGTTTTTTACACCTAATGTCCCAATCTTTCAACTATGAAGAGATCAAGTCCCCAACCTTTATTTCTACTTAGCTGGGTCCCCAACCTTTACACATATCCCACCTACGTTCCTAACCACGAAAAACATTAGTTGATAAGCGTATTTTATATGCAAAAATACTTCTCTTAACTTATGCAATTCTATATGAAATCGAGCAGATTTCTACCTAATTTGTGTGAATATGATTTATATAGGTGAAAAGCTCAAATTGGAGTGATACAAGGAAAAAGAATGATTTTTGAACCAAATTGAGACTTTACATTCAAGAAATAGCATCGAGGTGGGACTGTTCGAGAGTTCGGGTTGAGAAGATCATCTGTGACATGTTTAAAGAGAGCGGGGACCCTGATGAATAGATCAAAAAGTTTAGGGACGTGCTTAAGTGAAGAAAAAGCTGAAAATGACCATTGCCGCAAGAAAAAGCCAAAGCAGGGACCGAAATGCATGCTGTGAAAGAAGGCCGCGGGTAGGCCGCGGCAAGCTTACCCGCGGCCACCCGCGGGCTTACCTGAAAACCTGTTTGCCGCGGCCCGTATAGGAACACGCCGTTTACGCGTTTTCGGGCCCTTTTTGACACATTTTAGGGTTCTAAAGTCTCCCCAACTATAAAAGAACGAGAACCCTTCGGTGAAATGTGGGATTCATCATAGGAAACTCATTCTTAAGGGCTAGGAGATTAGAGCAAGGGTTGAAGCCGTGGTTCGCGTGAAGATTGAAGGACGTAGCTCTTCGTTTGGTGCAAACGTTTTCTTCGTTATTCTTCGTCTTTTCTTTGCTAGAATCTGATCATGTATTCAAACCCTATGAATGCTATTATTATGAATTCCTTTATTATGCATAACTAATTTTCATTGTTGAGACAATCAATGAAGCAATAGACATGTTTTGATTGTGTTAATCCCATTCATGACTCTAATTGTTATTGCGTGCTTATTTTCTATTGTGATATGTAATTCCCTTTTATGAGCCTGATCAACTTGTAATTGTGTTAGTGAATTCGTGAGGAAACCGAGAGGTAAGTCACCAATTTAGCACTTCAATAGAAAACTTAAATTGCATAGAAGATAGGGATATACTTTTATGATTTGTGTGACCACAAAAATGGTTTATTGTTAATTAATGCACTCAACTAGGTTGAAATTCACATAGGGATATAGTGAGTTTACTTGGTTGGGTAGATTTGAATTTGCTCGAGAGAGGTTTTCAATTAAACTTGTGAAACTGGTTGTGAGCACGTGATGATGAATTGTCATGAGTGGGATTGTATAATTGGAACGCCTGTTTATTGTGGATTCGTGAGTCTCAACG
>CAVNYN010262571.1:0-10431 GCA_963692815.1 Nyctanthes arbor-tristis | reverse complement strand
AATGCACTTTTTGAAGACGTTATTTGCCCTCACCATAGTCTGATACACCTCCAAGGTACAATGAAACCTTAATATTGTCTACATGGTCATGGTGTATTCACGAAGATAATCAGAACACTGAGGATTTATTAAAGTCTACACTTAAAGCCTTATGCAATGTCATTATATCGAGGTAACAAGGTATAAGAAATATTTATGGAAAAATATGAGATGTTAAACGCAAGAAATTTTTGGCGAAAAAGCAGAAACCACTGAACAAGAAGTTACCTTCTTTTTAGTTGCACGGATCAAAGAACAGATATATCTATTTATAGATTTACAAACAACTCTTTCCAAGAGTTGCTAAAAATGATATAAAACTATATGTATGACATCATATAGTGTCATATAAATATATGGTGTGTATTGATGCACTCCACAAGTTGTGATTTCCCATGTGGCGTGTCTCGATACACTCCACATGGTCATATGTCGCCATACGGTGTCAAAACATATAGTCTTAGATTGGAACTCGTTCACAAGAACTACTCTTTATAACAATCACGACTTTTGATTACTAATTGTCAAAAGTCACATCTCCTATACAAGTGTTACACTCTTTGATCAAATGTTACATCTTATCACAAAAGTTTTCATTGCCATTAATGTCAAAATGACATTCCTTTGAAAATTATTCCTACTTTCATTGCTCATATTCTCGGACAATGTCACGGCTTTGTTAGCGTGCTCTTTGAATAATTCCTTCAAACCCATTTTTCTTCTGGCATTTTGGGGACTTTTTTGGAGAGTTTCTTGACATTGGTTTGCATTTGGAATGTGACCAATGAGTCAGACATGTATTAGAAAGAAAACCCTACAAGAGAAATAAACTCCGTTACTCGAACAATCAAGAAGATTTAATCTTCATTAACTGAACTCAACTCCCAAAGACGATTACATCAACTCTTATATATAATCTAACTACTATAGGCTCTCTCTCTTTTTTTTTTTTTTGGCTCCCAAGCTGTTGTTTATTTGTTTTTGCTTAACAAGTTTCACTTATATTTATTCTTTTGATAATTATGATATTATTTTGAATTCGAAACATATATATACAATACGCGTGTCAAATTAAAGATCTCAATACGAACATTAATATGGATTAACAAGTGAGAGATAATTATAAATATATTATTCGTAAAATTATCCCAAATATTTAGCGTAAAAAATTTACTTTTTACCTTTTATAGATGTCCCAATATTTTTAAATTACTTTATTTGAGTTTAATAATAATAACATTTATAGGAGTTTTGATCTAGAACCAACCCTTAGTGCCAAATCCATGATGTGACAAAATGTGGTTGGGACATTCAATAGAAAAAGAATGTGTCAATCTTTTGTTGGACTATATTATGAGATTATTAGCTAACTAAAGATTCGCTCCAGATTATTTTTTAAATAGAGTTATGTTATATGATTTATTATTTCATAATTTAATTCATTTGATTGATCATACATATTAATTTTAATTCAAGTTCGTTCTCTTACCAAAGTAAAAAATAATAAATATTTTAATTCAATTAAAATTCTAATTCTTTTTTGAATTAATTAAAATTCTATAAGTTAAATAATAATAAGTTCAATTAAGTTTATCTTTCAATGATGTATATACTTTTAAACTCTAAAGAAACTACCACAAATGGTTTTAAAACCCTCAATTGCTATAAATGAAACTTTTTATAAATTACTTCAACTCCTGCAATTATTATTACAAAACTCATTTTATTATTGTAAGTAAAATCTCCTTTACAATTCTAACGAATTTCGTGTAGTGGGCGATCCCCAACTAGTACTAATACAAATAATAAGCTACAGTAAAAGAATGTAACAAAGAAGGTGAAAAGTGCCAAAGACTAATATATACACACTGACAGTGGCCAAAAAGTAAAATATGTAGAAGTAAGATATAAGACTGTATATTTCTAATACTCACCCCACCCCCACCCCCACCCCAAAAAAAAGCGATTGGGCATACATGATTATAAGTCCCATCTTCCCCAATAGTTCATTAGACTGTGAAGGATGAAGAGCTTTGGTAAATGCATCTCTTGGTAGACTTTTACTATGAACAAAAACTTATCTTTTCACTGCAGTTCGTTGCACTGGAGGACAACTTTACAATATAAACTATAAAAAGTTAAACAATTAGTCAGCAACAAATTTAGATGAATAGTGCATATTAATAACATGATAAAAACTTGCAATTATAATGAAACGCTACAAATTTGAAAATCATGCAGTAGACGAAAAAAAAACTAATATAGTCTATCCAAAATATTGAGAACTTGTTTGAAAACCAAAACCAAATTCACAGTCAAATTGCTTGCTGGCCGTTTTGTCACAAATCATGATGCTTAACCCACTTTGATTCTTAACCCTCGACAAAATAAATAATAATAGATAATATACAATAATAATAACAGTATCAATAACAATAACAATTTGCAAACAAATATGCTAATTATTTTAGATGAATTTCTTTCATACCTTTATTTAGTTTCCAATGTAAGAAAACCATTTACTTCTATGGAGGAAGCCAAAAAGTGACTTATTTTATTCGGACCTTTATTTAGTTTCGGACATTTATTTAGGCATCATGATGAGTCCCAATCAGCATTGATAAAACAAACTACAAATTTGGGAAAATATGATAAATTCTTGGAGTAAGTTTTATGGCATTAATTTCTTGAACCTCCATGATAAAAATGAAGGTCATTGTTTTAATTTCTATGAACAAAATTAGTTACTTTGATTTCATCTTGATATTTTCGTGGCATTACTTGAACTTTTTTGAAATAACAAATGAAGTAACAACAGAACCCCTGAGAATTGAGAAACTGGACGAAAGTAAATTGTAACTTGAGACTAACTTTTGTCTAGTAAATGATCTAGTTTTCTATAGTACATCCCTGAGGAGATGAAATAGAGGTGACATCAGTGAAAATTAAACTAAGCCTTCAGTTATGAAAATTGTGGCTTTGTACCAGCCCGAATTGAAGGGATAAGAGAATGAGGAGATTGAAATGGAAAACTTCAACTCGATCAATAAATTAGCACTGATACACAAGGCATCATACAAATTGAAGAGTCTAAAAAATCAAGGATTCAATTTATTGAAATCAATTATGAATTAATTGAATGAAGTAGAAAATCTAGAATGGAATGATAATGATGAAAACCGAAATTTGGGGAAGGGAATTGAGGAGAGAAGAAGAAAATTGGTTTCCAGGCAATAATAGTGATATAATATTTCCAAAAATAGTATAACAATAACAACAATAATGATAATAACAACAACAAAAAAAGAGTAAAATCAATAGGTACCGTGGCCATTACCCAAAAAATGAGCGGGAAACTTCTTGTACCACCAATTTCCTTCAACAATGACAAAAGCCATATTGTTGGTTTTCGAGCAACAATACCACTTGTAGGTTTTAGTGCTTTGATAACATTGATGGTTTTACATTGATATATAGAAGTATAGTTTAGTTTTGTAGTTGAACAAAAGGGGACTAGAAATGGAAATATGGTAAGTTTGAGTGAATGTGGGGAGTAATGTTTAGTGGTTAGATTAAAATGGGGACTTGATATTTAAATAAAAAAATGGTTTGTTTAACGAGCTTTGACGTGTTACCAAGTTTACCCAAAATCGAGCTTGCTAAGTCCCTCACGAAGTACATTCAAAATTGCTACTCAGAAAGAATGAGTTCTGTGGAAAATTTCCAAGTGTTAAACTGCCTAGTAGAGTAACCAAATTTGAGATATTCGTAGGGCTTCTATGTAAATTCGATTAGGGAGATTATCAATTTTATATGAGGCCTAAAGTTTGCTCTCCGATTTCCCATTGAGAATTTTAAAACCTGATCCCGACTCGACCTCCAAATAAATAGGCAAAAACGTGTACCTGAAACATGAAACAAAAAAGTCTAGGAATTGGTTTTTGTCTTTAGTGCTTGGAACTGTTGGAAATTTCATATACCAATTCTAAATAAAATTTCAGAATAAAAACTTAACCAATGAAATTGAGGATTAGAAATCATTACAGCCACCTAAAATAATAAATGAAAATGGATAAGTTAAGCAAAAGAAGCTTTTACCTAAAAAGAAAGGGGGAATCAATTGTTTCAAATGCTATTATTTCATTGGCTGGGGAAATATGAGGAGTTTTCTGGCATATTTGTTATTAAAGAAATTTATTGTATCGGGTTAATTTTACAAAAGATTCCCAACCTTTGAATTAAGAACCGATTTCATCTTTAACCATTTTTTCTCTTTCTTGTGTTCGCAACCTTCCATAAATGCGCACGAAAAGTCCATTTTGACATTATTCCCTCAACTTTTCATGAAAAATGACGGTTATACCCTTTTAACATTTTAATTTTAAAAACAAAATATTTAAAAATATTAAAAAAGATCGGAAGAGTAAAAAAAAAAGAAACACATCCACCCCACCCCTCAACTTGCTGTCGCCGACAGGGGGAATCCCCCCATTTCCTGCTGTTCCTTCCCCCCTAAAAACACTGGTAGAAATGGCAGTTGATAGCATTTTTGCTGCTGCAAACGATAGCAAAGTAACAAAAAAGTTGACACAACTGCCATATCTAGTAGCGTTTTTGGGGGAGAGGGTGAATCCCCCCATTTCCTGCACGTTTCTAGCAGGAAATGGGGCACGAAATGGGGGGATTCACTCCCTCCCCCCTCCCCCCCCCAATTTGGTTGCTGGAAACGGTAGCGTTTTACTGCCGTTTTTGGCGGTAAGTTGAGTGGGGTGGGGTGGGGATGTTTTCTTTTTTTAATTATTTTTAAATATTTTGCTTTTAAATTTAAAAAATTAAAAAGGCATAACCGTTATTTTCTATGAAAAGTTGAGGGAATAATGTCAAAAGAGAGACCTTTCGTGAGCATTTATGAAAGCTTGGGGAAACAAGAGAGAGAGAAAAAAGTTGGGGACGAAACCAGTTCTTAACTCAAAGGTTGGGAACCTTTTGTGAAATTAACCCTATTGTATCTAACAATTTTAAAAGGCAATAAATAACAAGGAAGGAGATAGTTAACTAATTACACACTTCTCTACACAAGCACCCACTACCAGCCGTTACCAACATCCACTACAACACACACCAACATCCACTAAAACCTTAGTTACACACACATTTGTGATGATTCCTCTACAATAGAAAGTTCTCCCCAGCTAAATGAAAATACACAGAATTGGGAAAAAAATAAAGAATACTCGTCGGTCTCTTGGACAAACGACGTGTAAAATATGCGCGGTGGCAATTTTGAAAATAATGTTCAATTATAGGCATCGGTTCTTTACTAAGAACCGACGCCTATATTGCGCCTAGACAATGGGAGTCAGTTGCCAACTTGCAACCGACTCCCATTTATATATTAAAGGCGTCGGTCTCTCTTTTACAATTTTAACGAAAAGGCGTCGACTCCCATAATGGTTTTGCTCAATTTGTAGATTACATTATTGCTAATGTTATTTGAATTAGTTATTGATTGTAGTTAGATTTATGTTAAGATATGACGATGATTGGAGTAGTGTAATAATATAACAGTTATTGATGTTTGGGCTACTTAGATCTATATTCACTATTGGTAGTTTGATTTAAACTAATGGTTAATTTGCGTTCGTTTATAATGCATATTTATGGCGTAGTAGTTGTTGATTGTTCTTTCATTTATATTAAATTGGTCATGATAATTGTGTTAAAGTATATGGAAATAGCTAGTGTTATTGGTACTGGAAATTTTTGTTGCTCTTCCGATCTGGGTGCATTTCTTGTTCTAGCTACGCAGGATGGCCATATATAGATATTTCTAGCGCTTATAAAAAAATCAAATGATAATAACCAACACCTAAAACCAAAAAATATATATAAATAAACAATATAGGCGTAGGTTATTTGTTAGAAACCGACGCCTAAAGGGTATAATTGGCGTCGGTTGTGATCTAACAACCAACGCCTACTCTTGTTTTTAGGCGTCGGTTACGCCTATTTGTGACTTTAGGCGTCGTTCAACAACCGATACCTCTACCCTTAAAATGGGCATCTTCTACATAGGCGTTTACGTCACAACCCACGTGTTTTTATCGTTGCAACCGATGCCTATCATGCTTTTTTGTAGTACTAACGATGATTGTTTTCTTCTGGAGGGAACGGGACCGGACTGTCACTCAAGTGATCAAACAGTATAACCCGACTGTGGAGCAAACCGTGGTGTATGAACCAATTGTAAACCGACGCCGACCGATGAAATAATTTAATTTTGTTTTCATCTTTTTGTTTTTTTTTTTTTTTACTTTTAGTTAAATTGATGAACCGGTGATTTTGTATTATATTAATGATTAATGCTTGAATTTGCATAGAAATCCGGTTATAACTCGCAGTACGTCAACGCATGATACAAAATGAAGACAATGGAATTATGGTAGGGCCCAAAAATATATATATTATCAGTTTGAAAACCGAACCGACTGGCCGGTTTATGGTCCAGTTCGGCTAGGTTATAGCCACTGAACGTTCGGTGCAGTGGAGAAATTGTGAAACCTGGAACTAGCGGTTCGACAGCGATGTTAGTGAAAAACTGAACCGACTGACCGAACGCCCTCTCCTACATACAACAAAGAAAGGTATGCATTCTTGAAAAGAAAACCCATATGAAGCCCAATGAATAGACAATCAGCAAATTAAATGAAAACAGTCCTCACATGCAACTTTAAAATTAAAATTAAAATAACAAAATCGCATTCTTATTCATGCATGTTACTCCTATTATATTTCCTTTACTCTCTTTTGGGGCCATCTCATTACTCCTTCTTAAGATAGCGTGAGCCCTTACCGCTAGTAGGCCAAGCCAATAGGCAAATCTATCCACTTTAAGAGGTCGTTACCGGAAAGGGGTATATAGCAATCCTCATAGCCTAGTAATAATCACTTTAAACTGCTTGATTACAATCTCAAATTTCAATCCTATGTGTACGATGAAAGACATTTAACCCATATTCCTCAATTTAATTATGGGATTTTCAGATTTTAACATATATCAAAATAAGCTTCAATAAAAATTGTATAAATTCGTGAATTTCTGCTCAAATAATCATGGGTACCCATAGCAATGTATGCATATATTCAACAAATAAAGCCCAAGAAATTATATATATCTTCCAAATCAACAAAACTCATTTTAACCAAATATAACACAAACCCTAGAAATTGGGGATTTCAAAATTTCGAACCTCTCAAGCAAAGAGATTGAGCGCGAGAGAGAAATGTGTGGACATCCACTCTAAACAATGATTTGGGTTGTTTCTTTGAGAAATTTGAGCGAAAGAGTGAGGCTTTGTTGAGAGATTGTATACGGAGTGAGAGAATACAAGAGAGTGTGGGGTTCTATCTTTGGATCTGCTGGTTGTGTTAATTTTTAAGAATAGGCGTCAGTTCTAACCGACGCCTATTAGTCAATAATAGACGTCTGTTGCTCATGAGCAACCGACACATGTTTACATTCGGTTTCTCTTAGTAGCTGATGTCTGTTTATACCTTATTTACAAAAATGCCACCATGTCACTTCACGAGTCGGTTTTATTATAAACCGACGTATATTTCGTTATTTTTTTTTTTTTTTGGCGAATCTTTAGTAGTGGTTATAGTTAAAGGATGTATAAATCAGGAGCCTATCAAACATATTTATCTTATGATATCAATTAGGAACCTATCATACTTATGTGATATATCAATTAGGAGCCTACCATACTTATTTATGACATGATTATATGTTGTAATTAGGATGCATGTTGTATATAGATAGTCTTCTTGTGATTGATGTAATTACCATTGTAATTGACATAGGGGTCCTCTTATTGAGAACAACATTGATACAAAAACTGTGTATTTTTTGTCATGGTATCAGAGCTATTTCAAAAAATATTTTGAGTGCTTTAAGGTTCTTTTACTTGAAAAAAAAAAAAAAAAGCTTGTTGGATTCTTTGTTTTTGGTGGCAAGAACTAATTTTGTCTCGGTTCTTCACGGCATGAAAACATATTTATCAATCTCAGAGATATCACTCTTCTTCTTGGGTTTTCTTAGTTTAGATTGATCAACAAGATTTTGTTCTAGGATCTGCATAAGAATAATGTCAAATACCGATGTTGAGTTTTTGGTGCTTCACTGGAAGAAATACTCATAATGGGAATTTCAATTTCAGTTATTTGTGATGGGAAAAGAATATGGGGACATATTGATGGCACTAATCTGGCTCTTAAATTAACTGCCAAGTCATATAATGCTTCCATTAAGGAGCCTGACTACCAATGAGAAGCAACCAAGTCATGGAACTACATGTAGTTTCAGGCTCAGAGTATGGAGTCCTATATGACTCTTGTAGAAAAATTGTAAGATATAACTAGGGACATAATGTGGATACTTTTACCTCCAACTAACATAATTTACCAGTTCATAGTTATGGCAATGAAAAATATAGACTACAATATTATGGAAAATGTTCAAAAACCCCTCGGGGGTTAACAAAACTTTTCATCCGTGCGGCGTGTAAGGATGCATGCTACGTGTATTTTATCCAAGCTACATGTATTTTAAATACACGCGGCGTGCATCCCACTACAAGAAATCAGCCAAATTGGAGCGACATTTGTCGCCCCCATAGGTCCGATTGTCGCCTTTGTTGACCTATAGATGCGACAAAGTCGCCCCAAACCCGTCGTCCCAATAGGCCCGCTGCTCTATATATATTGCCGCGACTTGGTCGCCTCTATAGATGCAAACATATTGGAACAACAATGTCGTCCCTATAATTAATATGTCGCCCCTAAAACTGGATTTAATTTTTAAAAAAAAATCTATAGGGGCGATATAGATCAATTTTTTGAAAAAAAAAAAAGAATTAAAAAAAACCGTAAATGTACCCACCATAATTCCCAATTGCTTGGTTTCCATCATTATTTACAAATTATAATCCTAAATTCTGTTGGGCGGGTCCAGCCCATGATGTTACCCAACTTAAATACAAGACAAAAGTTGGAGGATGAATTATATAATTTAGTTGAATAAAAGTAGAAGCATTGAGGGATACAAAATCCTAGACCAAATAGGATTTGGTTTGTTTAATATAGTTATATATATATATATGTGTGTGTGGAAGAAGGCTGGAAAAAAAGTGCACGGAAAAAAGCCACGAAACAGGAGTGGAAAAGAAAACGAAAAAGGAACACGAAAACAGGAAAAACGAAAAAGGACAGAGGGGTCACTGTGCACGGGAATACCACAAACATATACGCACAGGAATCGAGGAAAGATGCAAAATTAATTCATCAAAATTTTGATGTCAATCTTGTGTGAAGAAATTTCGACTTTTATTCGGTATTCGACTTCTTCACGTGGTGGTTTCTCCAAGTTAATTCTTGGAACGGAGTTAGGTGATATTTTTCTTCATCTCGTGTTATTGATTATTGGGTTCCATCTATTGTTAGATGAGTTATTTGTGGTGCCAAGAATATTGTTCTTGACGGTGTTGCGTGATTGTGGTAGTGTGTAATTACCTCTTGATTTAGGGTAATAATCTTGAGAGGATAAACATTGTATTCCCATTATTATTTGGTGATAGTGGAGTTGTCGGTTTGCCCCGTCGATTTTCCCTTCTCATCGGAGGGTTTTACAACGTTAAATAATTCCTGGTGTTATTTACGTTTCCGCACGTATATTATTATTTGATATATTGATTGCCTATTTTAATCACACGGGTTAAGGGAAATTGGTTAAATTCCCAACAGTGGTATCAGAGCCAGGTTCAATTGTGTGGATTAAAATGGATGACCCAGTTGGTAGTGCTATGATCAGGCTTACCAATCACAATTGGGTGACATGGAAACCTAGGATGGAGGATATCCTTTATTGTAAGGATTTGCATGATCCTATTGATGGTGATGATTCTAAACCGGAAGATATGGAAGATAGAGATTGGCAGAAATTGCACAGGAAAACTATTAGGACGATAAGACAGTGGGTGGATAATAGTGTTTTTCATCATGTGGCACAGGAGACAGATGCAAATAAATTGTGGACTAAATTGGAGTCCATGTTTGAGAAGAAAACTGCAGCCAGAAAGTCCTTTCTGATCAGAGACTTGGTCAAATATGAAATATAAGGACGGTACGAGATCGGAAGAGCACTTGAATAATTTTCAGAATGTTGTGAATCAGCTGGTGACAATGGGAATGACTCTCGAGGATGAATTGAAAGCATTACTGCTTTTGAGTTCTTTGCCAGACAGTTGGGAGACATTTGTTGTGACAATAAGTAACTCTGCTTCAGATGGTGTGTTATCTATGGATTCTATGAAGAACAGTATGCAGAATGAGGAA